>NJDC01002520.1:0-26193 GCA_002245475.1 Calephelis virginiensis
GGTCGGCCAACAAAAAAAAATTGGATTTTTCTAATTTTCTAATAAAAAAAATGTTGGTCGGAATTGGAAATGTGCCCGGTTGGCGATAGGCTTGCCACCTATCACATTGTGGGACTTAGTGCCTTCGGCTAGTCGTGGGTGCCCTGGTTGTGCTTCTGCCTACCTCTTCGGGGATATGGGCGTGAAGATACTTATGATATATATACATACATATCTTTACGCAGAGTCCCCTACTGGGTAGGCAGAGAGTATCGAGTGCCAGACTTCACGATCCTGACAAACCTGTCTAGCTTCTTTCACATTCATTACCCTTTTCATACAAACACGCCGGTTTCGGAGACTCTTGACACCACCCTTAAATAATATCTGATTGATCTGATCGTGGAATGGCAGCCTTGGTCTCCCGGGTACCTACATCCATTCCGATTCGCATTGTATATCTGCTTTGTCAGTCTCTCATCTGTCATTTTTTCCACATGACCGAACCAGCGGAGCATGCCCTTTCGCATTTTAACACCAACACTTTCTTTCAATCCCACTCTTTGTCGGGCCTCATTGTAACGAATGCGGTCAGTGAGGGTTACACCACAGATTTTCCGTAGCGCTCTCATTTCGACTGCATTAATTCTAATTTCATGCTTTTTCTGACATACTTAACTCTCGCTTCCATCCAATAACGTCGGGATAAAAACAGAATTATGCAAAGCAATTCTAGCTTTTTGACTCAAAACCTCGCTTTAGAATAGCTTACCCAACGCTCTATTCACATTATACCGTGCACACACTCTCCTTTCTACATCCGCGGTATACCTTCCATCCCTGCTAAAAGCACAACTAAGATATTTACTTTTTCATTTTCATTCACTTGCTCCAGCTCTACATCATCAACCAAAACTTCTACACCCGTTCTGGCTACGTCTCTATCCAACACCATTATTTTGGTTTTCATCGCATTCAAATGTAAGCCCCTTTCTTTACGATCTACTTCAATAACTGTGACCAATGTTTGCAGCTCAGATGGTGTAGAATTCATACATTCAATTATCTTAACTTTTGAAGACATTTGTCTAGATATAAGATAAACAAGCGTGCTGTCAACACACAACCCTGCTTGACGCCAATATTAACATCAAAACAGGCGATATGATGCCATCCACCCGCACGCATGCTTTACGGCCTAAACACATTGACTGCACCGCACGCAGCAGAGAACCCGACTGTCCCATAATCTGGCAAAATGTCCCATAGTTCCTTACGTAAAACCCTATCAAAAGTTTATTCGAGATCCACAAAAACGAGCGAAAACACTTGACCCGTATATCCTCTTTGAGACCTGAAACCGCCTTGAGCCTCCCACAATGTTCTATCAGACATCCCTAGCATCCTTTTTTTTAACTACTTTTCCATACACTTTTGATGCTAAACTGATCAAAGTAATGGCCCTGTGACTGGTACAGTCCGGCACGATGACCGGACGCCTCCAGTCTTCGGGTACTCTGCCGGTCTTCCAACATTTGTTACAAATAACCCAGAAAGAGTCCCGATCGCCAAGACCACCAAGTATGATCATCTCAGCTGTAACCATATCTACTCCCGCAGCCTTACCATATTTCATACTACTTATCGCCCATTCAACTTCTTCCATCATAATGCCGTCAGATGCCTCCGCTATTTTCGAGTCGTTTGAGTACTCGGACCCAGCGGCAGCATCTTGAACATATTCATACATATCTCCGTAAAATTCACTCCACCGTTTTAATACGTCATGCGTGCAAGCAAGAATATCCCCACTCTTAGACTTAATTCTATTAATTTTGGAGGCAAACGAACAACTCTGAAACTTCTTCACCTCCCTCCAAAAGAGTTTGGTGTTCATCTCGAAGTTGTTAGCCAACCTGCCTTCTAGTTTCATACTTTTCCTTTCGCACTTCTCTTTGACTAAGTGTTCTGTGATTTTCTTGAAACATCGGTACATTTCTTTCTTCAAATCTTTCATACTGTCATTCGACTGCAAACATTATCATGTCATTACATAGTCTAGCCAAGCTGTCTTCTTTCTTTCAACGGAGGCTTTTACCTCCTCAGCCCAGCAAGCGTCACCATTCATAGACTTGTGCATCTTTGCACTCCCACATACCTCTTTCACAACATCAACCATACTATCTTTGAAAACATTACAACAGTTATCCACGTCTAAGTCCGGTAGGCACACATTATTCAGCCTGTCTTGGACTTGACTCTCATACATGCTTCCTACACTCGGGTCTTGCAACTTTTCACTCTTAATCCTATCAAGCTCTCCAAATGGAACATGTACTAATGTTGTGTACAGTGCCTCCACTGCTTAAACAGACCCCTAAGCCGGCTAGTAACCAAGTAGTGGTTCGTGTTAAGATTTGGGCCTATGAAGGCTCTCATGTCCATATCGCATCCACTTCCGGCGGCGACTATCAACCGTAATCATATCTATCATACTCATTTGATCATTCTTTCTCCATGTGTACATATGTATGTCCTTATGCTGAAACATTGTGTTAGACACAAGAATATTTTTTTTTACATATAACATATAAATCTACAATATGCTTACCAGCATCATTCACTCTCTTATCACCATACAAAACTATTAATCAAACTACGATTGCCTTGCGGTATTTAATTTCAAAGGGTTTTATGATTTTATATGTTGGTCCGGGTTCCTTTGCAGAATAAAAATAAATAGCCGGTAAGATTACTTTTGCTCAGGCTTTTATCCCGGCCACTTAGCAACACATCATTACCACCTCTAGTGTCTCTAAGCTACGTGAATTACTTACTATCCAGACATCCATCTGCTTTTTTGACTTCGAACATTTAAAAAAAAATCAGAAAGCACCTTGAAAATGATCTGCAACAAAACTACCCTAGGTTATCATTCGTTTGCATACATATATATACATATATATATGTTTGTATAAATATACCTGTTTATGACTATAATACAATTCATATCTAAAATGGCTCTTCTGGGGATGCTAAACTCTGCAGCAGTCCACCTGAAAGTCGTAATCGCGAACTGTAAAAGATATTTGTTTTTTAAAGTAAAAACTTCTTTAGTGGCGTTGCGCACTTTTTTTGGAATGGGTAAAAACTTCTAAACTCACGTCAGGACACGTAACCTGATCGAAAATTCGTAAGACGGCTCAGGGCGCTTTCGCAGATATTCGTATTGTCATGTTTGTGTACGATAGCGCAATATATTAATATTGTATTCCACCACATAAATGATAGTACTTTTATACTGATAATTAAAGCAATTCGTGCAAAATTATTCCCTAACCATTAAAAAATATCAAGAATGAACAACGTTTCAATTCAAGTTTTCACTTCTGCCGTCACTCCCGGAGTGCAACCCGTCGTTTTTTTAAGGAAAATTGCTGTAATGATGCTTCTCAAAGTGTTTGTTATGAAAAATATTATTATCATCATTATCGGAAGTTTGAATTATTTCAATTGATTTCTAATGTTCATTTGAATGTTTATTGATTTTTAATGATCTCGACCGCCTCATTAGTCTAATCGCTAGCGTACTACACTGTTCAACCGTGATGTTCGGGTTCGATTTCCAACGGGGGCAGGCATTTGTGTGATGAATATTTAGAAGTCTGCATTTCCAGGTGGGTATTTATTAAATTTATTCTAGTATCTATTTAAGTATTTATATCCATTACCATCATTGACCAACACCTACAACACAAGCATATAAGTTGCTTAAATTGGGGTTAGATTCAGTTTGTGTAACGTGTCCAGTTATAATATTATTATTACAATGTTCATAGAAAACTCATAGAATTTTATTTCATGTTAGCAAAATTTCCCGATTTTTATTTCAGCTATTATAAGTGATATATGTATAATATACCTACTAATAAAATTCTCTTCAACGCTTATTAATTTTAACTAACTCACAGATAGAAGGCGAGGAAGCAGGCAGATCTCTAGTTGAATTCGGTCAAAAGTAAAAAAATAACTGATTTTAATATACACATAATACAGTTAACAGGAAAATAGACTTGTAGCACTCGGAGACTGCCACGGTAAAGCTATTGCATAGGCAGGCATGACTCACCAGATTGCAGGGTGAAGAGGGGGATTACGCATTCGCAGTAACGCCGATACAACCAATGCCACCTAGAGGCGAGTTGCTGAACTAAAGAGACAAGCGTGATCAAACAGACATTAAAAGTGCTGCTATTCATCGATAGATGGCAAAACTAAAAAGTTGCCATCGCTGTCGCTGCCTTATTAATAAGAAAGTGTAGTGTGGGACGGCTCAACATTACTACTAGGGCTGCGGTCGGTGTAATCCTCATGCTACCCGTTGTTGTCATGCATGCTAACCTTTAGACACTTTGTAGTTTGTTGGTTACCATAGTTAGCCTAATTCAAAGTCACTAGACTACCGCACCGTAGTACACACGTAGCACATATTATTAGTCTTACCACTATTATGTGCAGCCATAGAACGATTTTTGGAAAGACAGTCCCTATTTCTTTGCTATAACTCTACGACATTGCCAAAGGATAACTCTCGCTTTTTGATCTTTTGATTCAAATATTTATTTTAGCTCAGCTTATTGTCTAGTATCACTCCCAGATATTTCACATTTGTTGACAACTGGAGCTCTGTATTTGCTATTTTATGAAGTTTGTAGTTCCTCAGGCATCTTGTTTGTAAACATTACCAATTCTGTTTTGGTCGGATTTATTGTCAGTCCATATGACCGACACCATTCCTCTACAATGCGTAATGCTGACTTTGTTTGGTCGCAGACCGTGTCCGTGAATTTAACCCTTAGTTTCGTGTCCTTTTTGCAGCAATGGCTTTTTTTGTGTGCTTTCTTTGTCAAAACTAACTATTCGTTTCCGTAGCATATTTTCGTACCAGCCTACATTAGTGTCTTCCACGCCATGGCTATGGAGAGCAATACGACTGCCTTTGAAGTTGGTTTTGTCGTAAGCTCCTTCTTATCTCATTGACCTAATAATAATTGCAGAGGTAATCAAGATAATGTATGTAAAATAATGTAAATGTATGTGCCATAAATTGCAATTAAAATCTGATATAGATAAAAATGTGTGTGGGACTATTTCAGAAATATTAGCTATTTATCAAACCGCAACATGGTACCAAATAAAACAGTTGGGATTAGTATTTGCAGTTTTACTGAGCTTAATTATTTTTTGGTCAGGGTTCAAACGGACTTAAGTATACGATCTGAAGAAATTGAAACATAGTATGCTAAATCAGAACAATATCAGGAATTAGGGTAATTTACTAATAGTGATAATACATACTTAAGTAAGAAAGTATCTTGACGCCCATATCCCCGAAGGTGTAGGTAGACCAGAGCACTACCAGGACATCCACGACTAGCCAAAGATATTTATTCGAAAATTAAAAATAAACATTTTCTATTTTTTTTGTTGCCCTGAACTAGACTGAACTCGGGACCTCAAGAAGTCAAGTCCGACGCCGGACCACTAGACTACATATAGATATCTTATACTTATTATTTTCAAAAGACATTAGCAAAACAATGAATAGGTATACATATATTGGAAGGTAATGATTGTAGACTTTTAATTAAACGTAGGCAAAATAGCACAGAGACGCATTTGTGATAACCTATTATAATTTTTTTAATTTCTTGATAACTATTTTGCCCCGTGTTGGTCCGGGCTCCTTTGCAGAGCAGACCATTTGCTTTCCTGCCAGGCAGCTCGTAAAAGGCGAGCATAGGCTTATCGTTACTTGCACCGTGACATTCTACTAAGTGGTAGGGTTTCGCAGCAACTCGCCCAGATTGGTACCACCGCCTTACCTAATTCAGCCGCCATAATATCAGAGCTAGCTGTTGACGTACTCCGGTTCGGAGGATAAGATAGCCGGTAAACTTACTTTTGCCCAGCCTCAGGTGGGTAATGCACCATTCCCATCTGTGGCGTATGTAGGCGGCGCGAATTTCTTACTATTAGGAAATACGTGTTATCTTGTTAAAACAAAATTTATGTTTAACATTGAATTTTGTTATATACGTCATTCGTCTTTTTTTAGTTTTTTCAACTAATATATTCGCGAAACATAAATTTTGGTAAAATCATATTTCCTCTACCCTTGCAGTTCAGTTAATATAATATTACAAAAGATATGTTTGCTTAAACAAATTAAAAAAATATTTTGTTCGAATTGTTAAAACAATCCAGATAAATCACTCGACAACACTAGGTTTGGATAGTACATAGGAATAGATAGAAACAAGTTTTAATATTTTTTAAAATTATATCATTATCGTAATTTCACTTTCATGAGATGTCCCTTTTTAGGCTTCATAACTACTTCAAACGTTAAATCCAAGTCGTGGTCATCTGCGAAAAATTCGTATTCGCGAACATAATGTATTACCGCCGTCTTCATGAAGGCCATGGCATATTTTTTTCCTAAGAACATAACAAATTATTCTAGTTTCGATTCGTCGATCCATCTCTTTATATAGAGTAAACCATTTGTCGTTTTGTTTATCAGCTCGTAAGAGATCAACATAGCTGGAACTCTTCATTGCTAGCAAGACAATGATTAACGATAGAGTGCAGTGCAGTAATTTTCCAGAGTAGGCGTAAAACCGAAGGGTAACCGGTAAATTTGCACCTTAGACAAAATCCTACGACATCTATAGTTACTATGCACCATTATATTGTTCCATAATAAACTTACTGGCAGCTGAAAAAAGCTAAGAGGCGGTTCCAAACTGGGACGATTGCACAGATTAATATACATACTTGTTATCAAGATTAATTTGTTGTGACCATCGCTCGTCTCTTATGAGTGTCTTTTTTTTCTTCTATTCAATTTTAATTTTAATAGGACCCTGAGACTAATAAGGAGACAAAATGGAAACCAAAGAGGAAATAATTAAACAATTTCGGTTTTTGTTAATTCTAGTTTGGGTTTTCTTCTTGAGCTGCTGTTTAGTATACAATGTGTTAAAGTAAAATTTGCATAACGTTAAATATTAAAGTAATTTTGTTTGATCCGATTACTTACACAAGACTATGAGAAACACCATCACTATCTTTTCAATAAAATAAAAAATGTTCTCACCAAAACATGTTCTTTTGCCGACGCCGAATGTCATGGCCTTTAAACCTGACGCAGACCCATTAAGCCAGCGTTCTGGTCTAAAGAATTCAGCATCTTCACCCCAAAGTCGCTTTGCCCTTCCTCCTCCTATTATGTTTAACAGACAAAATGCTCCTTTTGGTATAATACACGAACCTGTTTAAAAAAAATCTTTAGCAAATAGAACTTGATAACACGTTTTAAATAATTGCTTCAACAAAATTGTTTTTAATAGCCTTTCTAAACGAGGAGTATTGATTCTCAATTTCGAAGTCAACGCCAATGTAAAACAAGTGTGTGGTACGTACTTACTCCACCAATTATAAATGGATTGTGATGATTTTGTTAGCAAAATAGACCACGTCTTAGAATAGTGTTTCTAGAGTTACTAATATTTGAAATAATGAAAAATGTTATGAGTATCCAACACCACTGTGACCAAGATTCGACAAGCGGTTATTGAATTAAAACAATACAAATTTTTGTATGCTTATGTGACATACGAGTAGTAATGAATGCCTATGTAAATTTTTCGGTCTCAAGTTTAGCCCAATTAAGGCAAAAGAAAATGAAAAAAACAAATATTTATTTGCGGAATATCAGAGTTACAAAGATGTTACAAAATTATTTAGGTGTTTCTACATATTCTACCAACTTGTGGTGTGCAAATATGCTAATATCATTATTATTTGAAACCCCGGACTTATGAATTGGATGAATTGGTTTGGGCTACCCCTGAAATATTAAATAATGCCATCATCTCATGCAGAATAGAAGCTAGGTGTTTTTATTGACAATACTTTTTCTTGGCTAAATTTCTAGAGGAGTTTATTATGATTTTTTGTGCGTCACGTTCGCTGAAGCACCTATAATTTTTAGCTCCCAATTGGTATTAAATTGTGATTACTTCACTTCATCACTGTTGAGCAAATAATTGAACTTGAGTGTCTTCAAAATCTTTGTATTAGATTCATATTTTCGAATGTGAGTACAACTATGTTTCCAGATATCTTGCTAATCTTAGCTGGATGCCTATTTACAATCACATAAATTGCAATATCATCTCCTTGTTGTACTCTATCTGTCTCTTTGATCCATTTGCCTCTACTAACTTAATGGAGAGTTTTATAACAGTGAGGTAAAGTAAAGTGAAATAAGAAATCTGGAAAAGTGACAATAATCTCTTCAAATTCTCTATTAAAACACTTGCTACTAGCATAGAAATAGTGATGTATAAAGAGTGCAAAAATGTTCTGTAGCAAATTTATATAAATATCGTTGGAATAGACATATAATTTAACAACATCTCTTTATATCTTTTTGACAAACGTTGATATAATAAAAGTTATAGTGAAAGTTGATACGCCGAAAGAGATAACGACGTTTTTGTATATGCTCATTTTGGCGCCGTTTTAAAATGACGTAATAACAGTTCTCATGCATGCCAAGAACGTCATATTTAATGTTAAATTTTATAGTGATGTACTATTAGGATTATCGATATTTTATTTTACGTTCCCAGAAAATAATATTTGGACAATATATGATTGTCCGTTGCCACTGAAAATATCAATCACAGTCTAGAGTAATAAGAATTTTTTCAAGTGATCACATTAAAGTGAAGAAAGTGGTTGGAATATTGTAAGAAATATAAAGAGTTAACTTATGAAAAGAACAAACATGTTTGCACACCACAAAACAAAAGACGTGTTTGCATTCCAGGAGTGTCAGCAAAAGTGAAAACTTGAATATCAACGTTGTGCATTTTTGATATTTTGCAATGGTTAGGGAATAATTTTGCACGAATTGCTTTAATTATCAGGATGATTGTACTATCATTTATGTGGTAGAATACAATATTCATTGATTGCGCTATCGTACACAAACATGACAACACGAACATTCGTGCAAGCGCCCTGAATGACCTGAGTTTTTGATCAGGCCACTCCAAAAAAATTAAAAGTAAATAAATATTATTTCTTTCATTTCATTACATTTCCCTATTTATAAGCCATTTGAGTACCAGTAAGTAAGTAAGTTGATAGTTGCAATTTCATTCGATAGGTAAATAATAATTCTTATATATTTATCTAAACTTAACTATTAGTCGTCACTTATAGACCATGTATTTTTATCGATTTTTATTGATATCGATACTCTTCTTTTTCTTAAGACTATCCAGCCTTATAATTTCAGAATGGCAGACATATTTAGTAGACAATGACAAGCCTTTGTCGTAGGTTTTTCATGTCCATATACTTAGAGATCAATGGCTACTAGCCGTGCCTAACCCTTCTTTTACAATTTAGAAATCTCTCCCCGCAGTCATCAAAAAGCTCCAAATGTTAAAATTTTCAGGAATATGTTACTGCGTCACTTTCTACATTCACTGTAACTGGGTAGTATTTATTTATTTTTGTATGTTTTTACTACTGGCACATTTTTTTGTTTATTGTTGATCGGTGGAGTTAGACGTGTGCCTTAAAATATCGGCCAACTTGACTTTATTTATTCGTTAGTCTCGCTATGATTCAATTTGGCTAATTTTATTTTGAATTATTTGTGAAAGTTCAAGGATGCGTTAAAAGGTAAAAACAAAGAAAAAAACTGCGAGAAAACTTGGAAAAATAATATTTTGAGTTTTCCAATACAAACAGAGCAAATGGAACAAAGTTCACCGGGACAGCCAGTTTCATATATAAAAATCAATTGCTGTTCGTTATTCTCGTTAAAACTCAGGAACAATAGGACCAATTTAGCTAAATTTGGTTCTTGAATTATTTTTGGAATTCCAGGGACGATTTCAAAGATAAGAAAAAGAAAAAAATTGCAACGAAACTAAAAAAACAACATTTTAAGTTTTCCCTTACAAACAGAACAGGTGGAACGAAGTTCGCCAGTACAGCTAGCAAACAATAAATAATTTTTAAATGAAAAAATATCTGCCCTTATCATGTTTTCCAACCGCGTTAATAGAAGTATAACTTTAAAATTTAAAAAAAGATGAACGTCACCAATGTCAAATTCACGATCTGCTTTTCGGGCAACTACTGGTGTCGCGGGCATCAGTCGAAGGGATTCTTTAATGACAGCATCACAATACTTTAAGCGTTGTAGATCTTGTTTCGTTACATCACGTTTGTCAGCAAACACTGATTTAATTCTGGAAGATACAAAACGTTGTGTGAATTAGTACAACTTAGTGTATAAATACTTATGTTTAACCATAATTGGAGTTCATAGCTATAACTCCGGCAAAGTTATTTGTTTGGTTTGTGAGTTATTTATTCAGCATTGTTATTATATAATAATATTAGAATAATATATTATAGGAACAAAATAAGCTATCTGTCGGTAAGGTGTACATAGCGGTATTGGTATTAGTGTGAACTTTAATTTTCAATTTGTTTTTTTTTTATGTTTGAGGTATAGCTGTTCTTTTGTTGCCAATACTTATATTTATAAGTATTAAAGTTAGAATTCTCTTAATAGAATATAAGACGTTAATTTAAGGATTAAGTTTAATTGTGGTTAAGGTAGGTTGGATTAATTAATTTTATAGTTGAGTTGTGGTAAAATCCAACAAGTTTAAAAACTTAATTTTGATTGTTTTGAATAAACTGCTCAGTTTAGGAGTTGTTTTTGGTTTGAAATTGGTTATTGAGAATCTTGAGTAACCTTCGAATTTCGTTTTTTGGTATTCGGTTCGGTTCAAAGTTATCATTATGGCACCGGATCCTCTGACAGAATTTAAGGCTCAATTCAAATGTCATTGCGTTTGTTGTCTAACTTGCATAGCATGATAGGCCGCTCGGATATGGCAGATGTATTATTATAACTATTACAACGGGAAGATGACGCTATTACACGAATGGAATAGGGGAGCTACCTGATCGAGCAGGTCGAGTCAATGAGGCTTGATGATGAAGGGTCCAAGTCTACCATCGTAAAGTTATGCACTGACCGGGACCAGTGCCAGGAGATGCTGGACTTAATACAGCAGTGGGCTGCCATTATTAGACGGCAATGGGACGGCCATAGCGAACACCTGTCGGAGGGATCCGTACCACACGGAGTGGTGACAAGACTGCCTCACATCGAGATTCAACCTTTCTCGGGGGCAGATCATGAATGGCCGGCATTCATCAATATCTTTGATAGCTCGGTCCGTGAACGGACGGGCCTAGATGAAGCCTACAAGTTGGCTCAACTAATGATAGCTCTCCAGGGAGAGCCTAGGGATTTGGTAGGACACCTCTCGGTGACAGCGGGCAACTACCAATCGGTGCGTGGAATATTTCTGGATCGGTACCAAAACCAGCGGCGTTTGGCAGACGCACACGCCCATGTGGGTTCTGTGGTGGTAAATACCACGCCCTTCTGTGCCTGAATCGGTCAGGCAGGCGAGGGGAGGCCTGGTCAGGGTAGCCCTGTCGGTGAGCGGCCCCTCAATTCGGAACGAGGCTCACACTAGTCCTTTACATGGATTAGGGGGTCAAAGGTGGTTGAGCCTGCCTATCGGAGGGGGTTCAACCCACGCGGAACGCGCGGTTTCACAGCGTGGTCCCCTGATCGGTTAGGGTCCACAGCGCATTCGGGTATCAGGTGTCCCCTCCCCTGTCACCTACGGGCGGGTGTGGTTGGTCGGACATGTCGCCTCCGCTCTTGGAGCGTCCGCGTTTACATCCGCACCCTCCCCGCTTCCGACGGTATCCGGCGGGGGTACCAGGAGCAACCTGAAACAGGTGGCCGCCGGGGCAGAGTGAGGTATATAGTGGGTCATGGGACCCCCTGTCATACATACGGACAGACAGGCCGGGTGCTCCTCGAGCCAGGACCGGTGCTATATAAGGTGCTAAATAAGGGCGCAAGGGAACACGCTAGGGATTCACCGCCCACTCAACAGGTGCCTTCACTTCGCAGACGGTACTATTCCCTACCGCCTCTGTACATATTAGGAGTTCGAATAGGCACCCAGTCAAGGTACGGGCCTTGTTAGATTCGGGAGCTCAGGGTGCTCGGGAGCCTAGTGTCATGTCACCTGGTGAGACAGTTGGGCATTGAAATGATAGAATATCTGCTGATATTATATTTGAACGGAATGCTTCCGTTAGGGGAATCGGTAACATCGAGATTACTTCAGTGTGGATGTCAGGTTACGGTTATGTCTCGGCTCGCTTCATCGGTGAATTTGACCGTCGCGGCGCTGGTCATGACTGACGTCATGGGTGTCAGCCATCCGCAAATTTGGTTGAGGCCAACGATTTGACAGTTGGTCTCGCATTTTTGGCACTGGCGGATCCATGTCCAATTTTTCCATGTGTGTTTTCAAACGATGCCACCTTTTCACCATTTTTACTTGTCCAGTTATGCCCCTAACAACCTGTATAATACCTGAAACTTTTACTAAGTTTGATATTAACACGATACCAAACTCTCCTTACCATGTTTAGCTAATTTAAACTTTTTGACATTGAAGGGCAACGTTTGAATTTCACTCGAACTAGATACGCCCAAAAGGTATTTTGTTACAATTTTGTTCATTATTTTAAACAAAAAAGTCAAAACAAAAGTAAATCGGTGAAAGTATTCAAAAGGCGAGCTTAACTCTTAAAGATATTTCTTTCAGCTAACTCAAAATAAAGAAAATCCGTAAAAAATGTAGAATATACATTGTAACTAACTCTACAAAAGGAAACTGAAATTCCAATAATAATAGTGACTAAATTGCCATTACACTAAATAATTACACAGTAAAACACTCAATTACTGTATTTTCTTAAACTGAAAATGTTTGAATGCTCCGAGTTTCCAGACTCAATATTTTTTTAAATTTTGAAAGCATTAAAAGTAAAAGAATGTTTGTGCGCCTTAGTGGCACTACATGAACCCAAAATTTCATGAAAGTGTGAATATTTATAAGTTTACTCAGTTCTTTTTTATGTGGATTTAACGTTGTTAGCCTCGCGGTTCTTTAAACTTCACCGGACTTTATGATAATCACCTGATACCTGACCTTTTTTATACTTACTCAGTATACAATTTGTTTTGCACGTCAATATTACAACCCAGCAAATACAGTGTGAAAAAAATTGTGCTTGCAACAGTATCGTGTCCAGCTCCGACTGCTGAATTAAGCTCGTGCAAAATTTGTTCAAATGTAAAAGAAGAATCTATTTCACTAATATCGATCAAGTTATCCAAATATGATTTAAAACCACGTTCGAATTTATTTGGGAATCCATTTTCATCTTTTTTTTCTCTTTCAGCCATACGTTTCTTTGTAACCTAAAAAATGAAGAATCAGTAATTTCATGACATGTAAAAGGATAAAAATCAATTCTGCACTAAAAAATTGTAATGCACTAACTACCACACTATTTAAACTCTTTACTTGTAGTATATAACAGTGATCTTACCACATCTGGGCGATCTCTCCTAGATAGTTATGAAAGTGAAAACATTTCAGGATATAAAACAACAGAACCAACCAAATTACCAAATATGAAACTTTTAATTTTTATCAAACTCTGTAGTCAATCTGGGGGCAAGTCTGAAGGAATCGTAACTTTTAACACTAGATTCACTTTGCTTATTCCGGAAGGGACATGTCGGGAGGATGTGTGTGTAAAACACTAGATTAATGTCTTTTATATAAGGTTCAAGTATTATAGTATTTTTTGTTATTCCTACTGAAAATTTCATATTTTGGTAGACCCTTCTAACAAGTAGCTTATAAAAGTTTTTTGTAACTTACACAATGTACATTATTTGATGATACAGTTTTGTGTTGATTCGCTAGGGTTGATATCTAAATTGCACTGATGTAATAAATTGAATACTTAACACAGTTTGAATCCTAGTTGGTCTTTGCCAATAAGACGACTCCTGAAAGAGTAATAAGCTTCCGCCTTCTCTATTCCTGCCGGCCATACTAAAATTGTTTAATGCTGCCGTGTTCTAGTCTGGAAGAGAGAGAAGTCACTTACAGAATAAGACTAGCACCCCGGCCACAGCTATACAAGTATAACATGGTTGCCTCTTACTGACTAAAGAGCATTTGTTTTTATCTCTTTTTCTACGTTCAAAATTAAATTTCTCTAATATTATCAATAACTTACATTTGCTGCAAAAGTTTTAGCTGCGTGAGTAAGTTTTTTCATACGCCTATAAGAAGGCGTCAAACGAAATAACAAGTCTGCGTGCATTGAAATGGAAGATACTCGTACAGCTGTTTCATGTAATATTTTTTTAAACGTTTGGTAATATTCTTCAAAGTTTTTGTGGTCTGAATCTATTAGATTTCCCATAATTATACCTATGAAGAAATATGTAATTATATAACGATGTAATATTGAGCAACTTACAGCTGTAGCTGTTAAGGCAACAAATATATTAGTATGGAAGTGATACATTTTTTCTCATTTCGTTTTTTATCGTTACACTTACGCATGTGTATTGATCACTTCATTGTATACATAGGATTCTATATTGATCAAGTCATTGTGTACATAGGATTCTATATATTGATCGCATCATTTGTTTGCTAGCAAATCATTATTGCTAAATCAAATGTGTGCATGACTTATGTCAGTCAGTGAGTGAAGAATCAACTATTTTGTTTACTATGAACTTTTAAAATTGTTCAACTATTTCATGATTACGAAGTATAATACTAAATTTTATGAGACCTTGTTTACAGATAGAAGGCTGTGTGTGGAAATCTACGAAACTAATTCGAGATCAACTTTTTGCTTTCATCATCATCATAATCATCAGTCGGAGAACGTCCACTGCTGGAAATAGGCCTCACCCAAAGAACGCCACAAGTCACGGTCACCAGCCACTTGTAACCAGCGACTACCCCCGAAACTTTTACCAAATCATCAGTCCACCGAATGGGAGGTCGTCCAAAACTACGTACTCCGGTGCGGGGCCGCCACTCGAGAACCTTTCTTCCCCATTGGTAGTTGGTTATGCGAGCAATGTGGCCTGCCTATTCCCACTTCAGCTTGCTGACTTTCTGGAGTATGTCGGTTACTTTTGTTCTCTTGCGGATCACAGAATTACGGATCATATCTCGCAGAGAAACACCGAGCATAGCTCTTTCCTTAGCACATCTGAGCGACTCTGAGTTTGTTTAAGAGGCCCACATTTAACGGCCAAGCCTAAGTTCCGTATGTCATCACCGGTAACACACGCTGGTCGAAGACTTTCGACTTTAGGTTTTGCGGTAATTTGGACAAGAAGGTACCCTGTAACTTCCCGAACTTTCTTGAAGTTGGATTTACCTAACTGAACAGTTTGACCTAGGTACACATACTGATCAACAACTTCAAGAATTGAGTTCCCAACGTGAAGTGGTATAGGTGCAACATGAACGTTGAACATGACTTTCGTCTTATACAAGTTCATCCTAAGACCCACCTGTTAGGAAAGTCTATCCAGGTCACCGAGCATCTTGCTTAAGTCTCCCAGCGATTCCACCATGACTCACATACAAGTGTATGTGTATGCCAAGTCTTTTCCAAAAGCTTGAAGACATCTTTCTGTGCAGCAGTGAATAGTTTCGGAGAAATAACGTCTCCCTGTCTCACACCTTTCTGCAACTGGATCGGTTTCGAGCTCTGATCCTGTGATCGGACCGACATATAGGTTTTTTTGTACAAACACCTCGATACTTCGATGTATCGATAGTCGATGAGGCACCGCTGTAATGACTGAAGCACCGCCAATGTCTCAACCGAATCAAAGGCTTTCTCGTACTCCACAAACGCTATACTTAATGGCCTATTATACTCCTCGGTCTTCTGTATAATCTGGCGCAGCGTATGAATGTAGTCTACGGTTCTAAAGCCTTTACGCAACCCAGCTTGTACGGGACGTTGGAAATCGTCCAACTTGCGTAATAGTCGGTTCGTGATGACCCTTGAAAACAACTTGTAAACGTGGCTCAGAAATGATACAGGTCTATAATTTTTCAATAAGGTTTTGTCACCTTTCTTGAAAAAGAGAACCACCACAACCCTGGTCCACGCTACTGGAACACTGCCTTCGAGGATGATGGAATAAAGTAGCTTCTTGGGGACCTTAAATACTGGCATTCCACCCGCTCTCAGTAGCTCAGCAGTAATTCCACCGTCCCCCGACACTTTATTGTTCTTCAGTTGTTTCAGAGCCATCCGAATTTCGTACAGGTTGACGTCCGGGATGTCTTCGTTGTAATGTCGGGTGAGTTTGGCTCTAGGGTCTTTAGCCAAACTAACAACGGGTCGTGTTGAATCGTACAGCTGTCCATAGAATTTCCCAGTCTCTCTCAAAATCTCAGCCTTAGAAGAAATTACCGTGCCATTTTCGATTTTCAGTTTTATCAATAGGGTCTGGCCAACAGACAAATCCCTAGCCTTGGAGCCCTAATTACGCTCGATAGCCTCTTTAATACGAGACGTATTAAAGGTGCGCAGGTCTGTCCGCAACGCCTTGGAGACTTGTCTGCTTAGCTCCCTGTACTTTTGCATTACAACTGAAGACTGCAACCGAATTTCAATCCGTTCGCCAATGAGTTTGAGACTAATATCTGAGAGCATTCCAGTTATTTTCTTGCTTTGGGTCTTAAAGAATTTCGACCCGGCTTCTTGGATATCTTGCACGAACCCATTGTTTAAATCGTCCGTCGATGCACATTCTGCCAGGCATTCAAAGCGATTTTGAAGTTCGAGCTGAAAGTTTTTTAGAATTTACGTAGTGGAGCGCAGACTTCATCAGCCGTGACCGTTCAAGTCTTGTCAATTAAGCAAAATATAAATTGTTAATTAAAACATATTCAATGTCCCTCTTACCATCCGATGATCACTACTGGTTTTCAGCCTATGTATCACAGAGCCATCATTGAATGTGTGGCGTCTGGTAGACAAAATGAAGTCTATCTCATTTTTTTCGACCCGTCCGGGCTAATCCAGGTCCATTTACGATGTGGCTTTGTTCTGAAGAAGGATTTCATCATAAAGAGTCCTTCCTTCTCCAGAAATTTAGCTAACCTTTGGCCCCTCGGATTACGACTGCCAACACCAAATTGCACTACTTTCAGTTCATCACTCTCTCTCATACCCAGCTTGGCGTTGAAGTCATCCATCACCACCGTATAGTGCGTTTTGGAGGTATGGATGGCTTTCGAGATGTCCTTGTACATTGCCTCCACCCCGTCATCAGAGTGCGCCGAAGTCGGGGCGTATACCTGTATGACCTTCAGCGAATACCGTATTGTAATTCTGAGTATCAGGTACGCCACTCTTGTCGACATTCAGAAAAACAAGAATACTTATGCCAACTTTCTTCTAAACTTTAGCATTGTCACATAGTACATTTACTATAAGGAGAAATGACATTTGAAAAATATAGGAAATTAATTTTTTGACGATCATTGTTGCATTATTTTTTGGGACAGCTGTATCGGAAAAAATACAAAAGAAACAATTATCTTCAAGAAAATTATTAAATTTTCTTGAAACTTAAAATTGCTTGTTTATTGAATCAGCATTTACTTAATGCTTTTTATTCAGTCGGCATTGTTCTCGTTTTAATTAAAATAACTATGACAGCAAATTTGATTTCGATCTAAAAATTAAAAGTTTTAAACTCCTACCTTTTGATTTCGACCTGATTCATTATGTGACAATGCTTATTCAATTGGAAGTTAAGATTTTTCATATTTTTTCAAAAATTGATTTTGATACCGCTCTGACTCATATTTTCATGTTCCCATAGAATTAATGCTCGTCATTAGTGTATTTCGTGTTGGAGAAAAATGTATCAGGTAAACCTGCTCACGTAGAACTTTTTTTTTTTTGCTCTCTTCCACATTAGGAAGCGATGCACCAGAGATATTTACAAACCCTCTTAACTCTACCTAACCTCTATCTTAGACGCCCGTTGATTGGGTGTGTAAATTCATTTATTGTTATCAAAATTGAAATTATACACCAGACCAACAGGCGCGTAAGTTGTATTAGTAAGGTGAAAGGTCTATTGCCGTCGATATCTGATTGCTATTATTACTATTAAAAGTTCGCTATTTTTTAATATAAGAACTATAAAAATAAAAAAGATAAGCATTACTTACAGATTATAAATAATCACTATTACTTGCACATTAGGCCTAACACCGCGGCCATAAGACAACGGTGTACCTAAATCATCAATTGCGCCTATAGATCACAGATATTTCTTACCATCAGGAGATCTATGAGATCATACGCTGTTTCATGCCAACAGTAAAAAACTGGTTCATTTTGTTATCAGCAAAAAAAAACTTACGGGAAATTGTCTTAAATGACCCTTCCAACACATTCTCCATTACATCGATTTGAATGTTTCCATCTGCATATTCTTTTAGCTGATATACCATTTTTCTACTTTGATCATTAAATATATTCTGATAGCCATCCACAATGTTACTTGTAAAAGTGTTACCGAGGCTTTTTATATTCTTTTTCCATATTTCTCCTATAAGTTATTTAAAAAAATATTTTACACCAATCACTCTTTACACAAAAAGAATCAGCCCACTTCAGGAATTGTTTCAAATGTTTAATTTAATGTTGCTTCAAAGTCAAATTGCAGATAACGCACGTCTTATGTTAACGTGCTGACTAATATTTCAGGAAACTTTACATTCCTCTTCTCAGTCTTTACAAAATACTTGATCTTAATTTTTGATATTTATGTTAAGTACATTACCAACAATCTTCTTTAATTTGTATTTATTTTGCCATATTGATTATCGCTACTAGTTAGCAGTCTATTTTAAATTATCACTCTTTCATTCCTTTTTTATGAAGTAATGTTTGATTCAGCTGGAAATAGAGTATAAGGCACGGCTTACGGACTTACTTATAAGTACGCAGATGTCGTCCGTGGACGCATACTGCTGACATAAACATCCAGCGCACCAAATATCTTTCGGATAGTTTGCACAGCATAATGTACTTTTTTTTGAATGACTAAATTGTTGCTAACATCGCGGTTTTTTCAACTATACTGAGGTTTGATCACGAAAAAAAAAACTTTTATTATGAGGGTTGATGCAAAAGTTTGTTGCCTTACTAAGATAACAAAATATAAGAAATGATTCCTCGAGGTCCTGAAAATAGCTAAATGTTTTTTTAACACAGTTTTGAATTTCAGCCGTTGACTCTGCGGAAGTGTTGACGCAACCGTTATTAAGGTGAAACAAAATAAAGTTATCAATCTCTCTGCCTGCAAAAGAAAAAAACTAAAACAGAATCTTCTCGCTCACATCAAATACGTCTTAATATAACGAAACAGAGAATGAGATTGGTATACAGTCAGTTTTCTCAAAAGGAAAAGAAAGATGTGTCGAAAGAAAATAACGTCCGAACATCAATCAGGCAAAGAAAAAATACTTGGATTGAAAGGGAGCAAAGACTACAATCTAAGTAAAAGTATATATCTCTAAGTCGGGAAAACGAATCTCCTTCGTCTCGTAAAACTAGAATAGAATCTATAAGAGAATATATTTCTCATAGTCGAGAAAATGAATCTCCCTCGTGTCGGACAGCCAGACTGGACTCTTTTAGAGAATATACTTCTCAAAGTCGAGAAAATGAATCTCCGTCGTCTTGGACAGCCAGACTGGAGTCTATGAAAGGATATATTTTTTACGCCCGAGAAAACGAATCTCCTTCTTCTCGAACAGCTAGACTGAACCAAGTATCTCAAACTTACACTCAGATATCTCCTGTCTCTCGTGAAGATACAGTGTCTGTCTTGAGGAATAGATCTCGTGTCCGAAGACAGCTGTATAATGAATTTAAGGAGGAAATTTCGCAAATAGCTGTTGTACCTTGCTATATTGCAAAACAATGTCGTAATATCAATGTTAGTGATAGTATAACAATATTACCTCCTGAATGCCTCAACGTATAACTTGTTGTTGCAGATGTGCAAGTAAAATAACTAAAAATCAATGCCCATCAAATGCATTTTGGAATAATATTACCGTTTCTCCTATCCCAGAGGAACTTGCTTGTCTTTCTGAAATGGAATTACGATTGATTGCGTGAATAAAACCATTTATCAAAGTTTTACGTCTAGTTAGTCACTATGGTCAGCAGGGTTTCAAAGGACAAGCCATACTGTTCGCTCAACAAGTTGAAGAGGTAGCGGAACAGCTTCCTTTATGTTGGAAAAATATGGGTATTGCGATTGTGACTGAAAATCTAGAAAATATAACTAGTAATAGAAGGTACAGCGTAGACATACAAAAAATTAAAAAAGCGCTTACGTGGCTAGTTCAACACAATCATTTGTACAGAAATGTTCAAATTAGCTTTGATATTAGTGATGAAGAATTGCAGCAAAGTATATTACAAGCTATAACAATATCACAAGCTCATAGGAATATTAGTGTTGTTCAGATCCCGCAAACTCATTTTAAACAGGTAGATGACAATAAGGCCATCTTGCGTGGGACATTCCATCAAGGTAATGAAAGACTTGAGTGGTCGAGTGGACGTCAATACACAACCATGGCGGCTAAGGCTCTTGCTTACTCTGAAATTCAGTCTGTCTCACAGTGGAATACACCTGATGTAGATTGTGTCCTGTTAGCTGGAAATATATATTTTAATCAGTGTTTATCAGGTTTGTCTAATGAACCACAATACTAGAATACTGAAGAGTTGTTGCCTATAATATGCGTTGCTTCGTCAGAGATAAATTTAGAAATACAACCTGATGTTGTTATTGGCATTATAAATGCTAGGGCACCCAATGAAATAATAAAAGGTTATTTTAATGGATTGATTCCAGATTGGTCACTGTCCTTGGGTCTGATGAGTAATTGAGTATTAAAAATAAGGGGGTTAAAATAACTTCCGATCACAGAGTTAGACATTTTTTTTACTTATAATAAGGGAATTGTTACACGCGAAACTCAAATATCTGTTGCTGTAATGCATTTACACGGTGAATACTAGTTATTTGATTCTCATGTCTGTGGCCCTAAAGGCCACTGTGCTGCTACAAATGGAACAGATATGGTCATGAAATTTAATAATAATGAGAGTTTGTGCCATCATTTCAACATAATATTAGGAGTACGTAAACAACGAAACTTGCAATATTCTATTACGGCTGTCAAACCAACTTTGGCAAGAGGCGTATTTATGGAACATGGTCATGGGTACCCATTCCAACTGTTACAGAAACAGAATTTGCTGGGCATATTCACGATGGTCAAAATATACCCAATTCAAATGTTCCAGAAATAGAATTCGAAGGGCATATTCACGATGGTCAAAATATACTCAATTCATCTGTTCCAGAAACACAATTCGAGGGGCATATTCACGATGGTCAAGTGGTCCTACATCTCTTATGCCTATAGCTTCCACTACGCCAATTTTAGATGAAGTGTTACACGTTGAAAACTTAGATGATGACACGTTTCCTATGCATAAATTACAGCGAAAAACTGCACCACCTATAAGTATCTTTAGAGAGAAAAGAGCTGAAGAACTTGCATGGGTGAAGTTATTCCCAGAAGGAGGGGCCTCAAAGGAGACAGACCACTTTCTATCACACCGCTCGATTATTATCAAACGAGAATAATGAGCAATGAAAAAAGATTTCAAAATAATGATTATTTATTTTATGCTATATCAATAGTTTAACATTGTAAAGCTCAACTAAATGTATCCGTTTGTGCAAAACTACGCCAGAATGGAGCGCAACCAAACAATGTAGTACAAAATGTACATCTGATAATGAGCAATATTCACGGTTCTTCATCTTATTGGCACAAAGCTTATACGGACCTGCTGACAATGGTAAAAAATTTAGGGTCTCCACACTGGTACTTAACATTTTCGTGTAATGATTAAATTGGCCTGATATTTTGAAAGCCCTCTTAGTCGCCGATGGTTTTCCTAATGCCTGTAGAAGAGCTCACTTTTCCTGCAAAGTTACGTTTGGTTGAACAGTATCCAGTTACTCTTTCCAGGCAGTTCATGATCTGCATAAATGTTTTATTCAAACGTCTCAAACAGAAAGAAAATCCGTTGCTTGGAAAATGTGTAGTAGACTTTTGGTTACGTGTGGAGTTACATTTACTTGGAATCCCTCACGTACACATAATTGTGTGGTGTGAGCAAATGCCTGCCTTTGATAGTCCACAAGGTGAAGAACTACTAGACCAAGTAGTCACATGTAACGTTCCAGATCCAGAATATGAAAAAGAAATGCACGGTTTGGTTATAAAATTTCACTCATACGTAGAAGAGAGATACCATATGCTCAGAATTCTGAGTCATCAGAATCATTTCAAAATATATTTGATAGATATATTTTCCGGCCTCGTGATCTGGAAAATCTAAGTTTAGGAGAGTTTGTCGTTTGGTGTGACGTGGTAACAAAGCAGCCGAATCACATCGATGATGACGATAAAGATATGGATGGTTATGAGGATCAACAGGATACCAATGATCGACATCAGACATAGCGTTGCTGGACAATGCCGGTCGAATGAAAAAAAGAAAACGCCCACCCATTTTACGTACTCGCTACTTCACACTAGCCTCAAACCCGGAAGCTTACTATTATTCTTTTCTTGTTGTACATATTCCCTTTCTTGTTGAAAGTGAACTACTGGATGGTTTTGATTCAGCCAAAGATGCATTCTACGCAAAACGAAATCTCTTACGACCACTATAAGAAGGAATTGATGCTGAATCAGTTGTTACATGGGAGATTGAGATTCAAAGTGCTATAAGTCGAGCAGTAGCAGAAAATATGGCTGAAGAGTCTATTTGCCAGAGCAATGATGAAAACGAAGTAATTGATCACATTGAACGCGTTATTGCTGCAGACATTCATATTGATGATTTTGAAGAGGCGCCTTCTTAGGTCGTAATGTTAGACGATCAGTACCAAACTGCTGTCACATCGCTAAATATTCAGCAGAGACAACTTATTAACAAAGTTGCGAATAGATTACTTACTATCTACTTTATATCGTAAAATTATTATTGAGCTATAGCCATACAATAACCATGATTTTATTTAATGATTTTTCTTATTTTTGGTGGTACCCCCATATCAGGTACCACGCAAACGCATTGGCAGTAATATCCACTATTAATGGGAAGCCCTGTATAAAAGCGTAATCGAGCGGCAGCAAGTCACTAGTGTTAACAACTGCTTAAGCAGATTTAGCAAAATAAAGGCTTTTTTTTATGATATTGGAAGGCAAGCAAGCAGACGGATTTCCTGATGTTAAGAAATTCACGCCGCCTAGAGACACCAAAGGTGGTAATGCTGCGTTGCCAACCTGAGGCCGGAATGATAGGCCTCGAGCAAAAGCAAGTTTACCGGCTACCTTACCCTCCGAACCGGAACACGTCATGACGTTATGGCGGCAGGAATAGGTAAAGCGGTGGTACCGATCTGGGCGAGTCGCTTTTAAACTCTACCACCTAGTCAGATGTCACCTATGTATATATGATGTATACCTACAAACATTCGTCTTGCCGATCCTGAATACTACATTCCAGCTGCGATCGACATTCTGGTCGGAGCAGAAGTATTTTGGAATATCATAGGAGCGAATCGTATCGCTTTAGGTAAAAATATGCCTTCCTTATATGATTCCAAATTTGGTTGGATTATTACTAGAGTACTACTACTACAGTCTCAACCTTTTTCTCAGGTTTGTATGCATGTTGACAATGCACATACAGATTTAACTCGATTTTGGGAGCTTGACACAATATGTTCAAAACACGAGTTAACTCCTGAAGAACGAGCATGTGAGAAACATTTTGTAGAGACTACGTATCGCAATTCAGACGGTCGCTTTGTTGTAAGTCTTCCACTTAAGGAACCACCTAGTACTTTAGGAGATACATATACTATGGCTAAATGTAGGTTTCTTTCTCTCGAGCGTCGTTTAGCTAGAGACAGTCATCTCAAAAGACTCTATGTCGATTTTATGCATGAATATTTGGAACTTGGACACATGAGTGAATCTTCTTGTCATTCTCAAACTACACCTTCATATTTCTTACCACATCATGGTGTCTTAAAGGAAACAAGTTCCACTACCAAACTCCGAGTCGTCTTTGATGCATCTACATCATGTGTACATCTGCGTACATCTACATCAGGTATATCGTTTAACGACATCCAAATGGTTGGACCTACGTTGCAGGACGACTTACTTTCAATCTTGCTTCGTTTGCGCCAGCATAAGATTGTTGTCAGTGCTGACATTGAAAAGATGTACCGCCAAACACTTATTACGGATGTTCATAGACCTCTACATAGCATTCTATGGAGATCTGATCCAAGTACCTTCATATTTCTTACCACATCATGGTGTCTTAAAGGAAACAAGTTCCACTACCAAACTCCGAGTCGTCTTTGATGCATCTACATCATATGTACATCTGCGTACATCTACATCAGGTATATCGTTTAACGACTTCCAAATGGTTGGACCTACGTTGCAGGACGACTTACTTTCAATCTTGCTTCGTTTTCGCCAGCATAAGATTGTTGTCAGTGCTGACATTGAAAAGATGTACCGCCAAACACTTATTACGGATGTTCATAGACCTCTACATAGCATTCTATGGAGAGCTGATCCAAGTCATAAATTAAAAACATACACTCTAAACACAGTGACTTATGGTACAGCATCTGCGCCCTTTTTAGCCACAAGGTGTTTGATACAGCTCTCTAAGGAATGTAGAGATACAGATATAGGATTCACCATAGCATATGACTTTTATATGGATGACTATTTGTCTGGTGGGATGTCTATTAAAGAAACAGTAAATAAGTGTCGTCAGGTTATTGCGGTCCTTCAGTTAGCTAGGTAAAATCTGCGAAAATGGCAGTCTAATTCAAGCGAGGTACTAAACGCTTTATGTAGTTATGTAACGCTCTGATTTTGTTAATTTAAGCGACAGTAACGCGTCAAAGACATTAGGGCTTCATTGGAGATGTTTACGTGACACATTTTCTTTTCATATTAACTTAATTTCTAACAATATAGTCACGAAACGTCATATTTTATCGACAATTGCTCAAATTTTTGATCCGCTAGGTTTGGTAGTTCCTTGCATAGTGGAAGCCAAAATCATTATGCAGCAACTTTGGCTTACTAAGTGCTCTTGGGATGAACCTGTTTCCGATGAAATTAATAATGCTTGGAAAATGTTTCAGAGCACTTTACCCACTTTAAACAATTTCGACATTCCAAGATGGATTACATGTGAATCGCCAACTTCTGTGCAATATCATGTATTTACTGATGCATCAAAAAAGGCTTATGGTGCTTGTATTTATGTTCGCAGCGTAACGGCTTCTGGAAAAGTTTATGTGCGTCTTCTCACTGCTAAAAGCAAGGTGGCTCCTATAAAATCTACAACTATTCCTCGCCTCGAGCTTTGTGCTGCCTTACTGGGTACACGACTATACATAAAGGTGCGTCAGTCACTTACATTAAATATTGAACAGGCGATATTTTGGTGTGATTCTACTATCGTCTTGGGTTGGTTGTCTTCCTCACCAACACAACTGAAAGTTTTTGTTAGACATCGCGTATCAGAAATTCAAGAGTCTGTAGAGGCTAGCGCATGGCGCTATGTTCCGTCTTTAGAAAACCCCGCAGACCTCGCTACGCGTGGATTTAGCGCTGACAAGCTTTCGTCATGTTTGTTGTGGTGGGAAGGTCCTTTATTTCTTCGTAAACACCCTGATTCGTGGCCTCTTTTTCCAGAATCACATGTTAAATCCTTTTCTCCCTTACCTGAGATGGTAAGTTCTCATCACATAAATACGTCGCAATCGGTAGAGAATTCCATAACTACACTTTTTACAAAATTATCTTGTTTTAATTCTTTACAACGTGTCGTCGCGTACGTTATGCGGTTTATAAATAGATGTAGGAAACATTCTTGCCAATCGGGTACACTAACGACAACAGAATTAAATAATTCATTAAATATTAT
>NJDC01002520.1:27816-46315 GCA_002245475.1 Calephelis virginiensis
TCAACCGGACACATATCCGATCAAGGGCAATGTTCTTTTTATTTGAAAATTGAAAATATTTTTTCCTATTGCCCGACCCAGGAATCCAACCCGGGATCTCAAGAAGTCAAGTCCGACGCCGGACCGCTATACCTCAGAGGCAATATGCTTATAGTCAAATAATGCAAAAAAATATACAGTCGGGCGTAGCTAGACAGTAGATTCACCTGAATTGGTACCAGTGTCAGTGTTCGCAATCGTCATATTCCGTGTAAAGGATAGACTTGCTGGTAGATTTGCACATGTAGCCCTTATAAATATCTTTGTTGTCTTAAGATATACTCCTAACCAGCTCTCCTGGCAAACTTCATTCCACTCGTTCAGTTTGTGACAAAAAATGTTATTTTTCCAATTTTCTCGGTTTTTCACTTCATGAGATTTTTTTTCCTGATAATAACTAACACAATAAAAAATAATGAGCCAAATCCGTCCAGTTATTTGTTAGTTATGCGCTTAGCAACATATTCAGAGATTTATTTTTCTTATATTATAGATCAGTCTCTTAGTTAACTTTCTCGTATCATACATAAATTAAAATCTTTTAAAAGAAAATGACTCCAACTCAAAATCAGCTTCAATTTGAAGTATGAATTGTTGTAATAACATCAAAATGTGTTACTGTGTTAGTGGATAATGTGTAGCAGACAAAATAATCCTAAACTAACAAAGGCGCTTGAGTAAGTAAGTAAAAATATTTACATACATATCATGGGTACAGGTCCCATCAGAAAAAAAGTCGGTAGCTTTTTATCGTCACTTTTTTTGCCACCGTCAAGCAGACATTGTATTATATCTGTAAATAAAAACAATAAATAAATAGCACCACAAATTATACAAATTGATATATTGGCTAGTGATGTAAAAATTAATTATCACTATGTCCGCGATGAACTCTTAAACTATTTAACCAATTTTAATTGAATTGAGATTCCGTGTTTAGTTTGATCCAATTTAAAAGATATGATAGATAGCATCCCAAATTTATAGGCCCATATTATTTTAATATAATAAAAACCCTAGCTACAGCAATGCTTTGCCGGGTCTGCTATTTATGTATATTATGAAATAAAAAGTATCTTCACGCCCATATCCCCGAAAAGGTAGGCAGAGGCACCACCAGGGCACCCACGACTAGCCGAAGATAATAAATCCCACAATGTGGTAGGTGGCAAGCCTATCGCCAACTGGGCACATATCCAATCCCGAGCAACGTTTTTTTTTATTAGAAAATTAGAAAAATCCAATTAGCAGTCAATTGTAACCCAACATGCAGTCAAGTCCGACAACTGAACCGCTAGACCAGAGGCGATATTTATCTTTGATTTTCATGACATTTAGTACGTAGCGGATTTCGGGGGCGATAAATCGATCTAACTAGGAATCGTTTTTAGAAAATGAAAATTTTTTTCGTGTTTAAGCTGTAAAATATGACTCTTAATCATAACACTATTTTTTGTGAGCAATAAAGTTGTTCCAGCAGATGGCGTTGTTAAGTAACACGAAGTGTTATATGAGTGTTAAATTGAAAAGAGTGTTAAATGAGTGTTTGCTAAAAAAAAATACCGAGCAAAGCTCGGGCATCCAGGTGCTTATATTTAAAGTTTCAAAATAACCTGTGTGTAAAATAAATTAAAGATGTTCTAAAAGCATATATCGCACATATTATAAAAAAATTTCGTAATACAAATAGTTTCCCAATTTACCCAATAATACAAAAATGTTCACTTTTTTCTTTATAATCTACAAAAACATCATATACCTAAACTCAGACATTCGAGGTCAGAGAGCACTTGCGACTGTTTGATCCGGAGCATTGATGCGGCGTCAGTTCAGTCAATTAAATTTCCTCAAAATAACTTTTTTTCAAATCACGACACTGTTTTAGAGGATGTGTGATACTTTAAATATCAAAAAAACTATAATTATATATGTACCTGTTCCACCACCACGAAGTAAATGAGCACTGCCAATAATAGGATATTGAGGAAAAGTCGGTAAGTGTTTCAAATTATTAAAGGTGGTCTTTTTTTTAATTACCAATAAAAGTACTAGGACCAAGAGCAAAAGTGTCATGACCAAATACATCTGAAAAAGAAGAAAATAATGGTAAAACAAAATTGACTTAAGTGTTAAAGTGTTTTGTTATTCGTATCATTTCTACATTATATAAAACGAAGTCGCTTTCCGACGTCTGTATCTATGTATTCTTAGATATTTGAAAATACGCAACAGATTTTGATGCGATTTTTTTTAAAGAATTCAAGCGGAAGTTTTATATGTATAATAACAGAGAAATTTGTCCAACCCGTCCTGATTTCTGAAACTGGGATGGACTACATGGTAATATATTATAGTCATAATAATTATTATAATAATCGCCTACCAAAAACTTTATCCTTACTACAGAAGTCAAAAATATTATGACCGTCTGACAATCAGTCATCGTCCTCGTCTTAGTTTACCAAATAAATCATAAGTTATATGTACCGTAGGCCGTTGCCAAGAATCATCTCAGCGTCAGCTTTTAAACAAAAATTTGCACATCGAAATCGGTCAAGCCGTTTAAAAGTTATCGCCACTGACACATGAACCTACGTTTCCTATAAGGGGCTAATAAAATCCCTTTTTTTGCGTCAGGGGATGAAACCACGCATCATAATTGTTTGGGAGCTACGATGCTACAGGCAAACATACATACACACACAAACAAGTGAAACTTACAACACCTTTCTTCTATGATATGCTTCAGAAGAACTGCTAAGATTACGAAACATAATACATAATATATATAATAACTAGTGGTCGCCCGTTGTTCGAAATTCGACCATATAAATTTTAATCTCTGTTTGGTAAGAACGCCATATTCATTTCTCAAGACTAAACTTTAACTTAACAACTACTAAACAACTACTAAACTTTATGAATAGTAAGTGCGCCATCTGTGATCTTTTATCGTTATCATCAATATATTTGTTTGTGTGTGTCAAATGCATGGTAGTGTGGGTAATGTTTTATTTATTGATTTAATGTACGTTATAAGCATTAGTATTGAAAAATATTAGCGTTCTGCACTTCTCCTACGTATAAATAATATAAGAGTGCCAAATTTTTATGTTTCTGCGTCCGCGCAATTTTCGTAAAAAGGTGTCCAAATTTTTACCAACACGTATTAATATATAGATAACGTAATTTGTTAACTATATTATCATCAACCATCTCACATTGAATTTATCAGGTTTTTGTCATCGAGGGCAATGCAATCATCATGGCGAGAAGCAAATCCGCCATCATGAGTAAAATGCAAAAAACAGATCCTATCCCGTCCCAATCTGCTGACCTATAACATTATACTTGAGCCGTACATAAGGTGTAATGGACACTGCATTCCGAATTCAGCAGTGGTCGGAATTTTCTAGATGGGCGTTGACAGAGACCTTACAGTTATCAGGATAAGAGGTCAGCTAGTGTTAAAGTATAATTATTAATAAACATTGACTAAGCTATGAGTAAAATTAAGCTGATATTAAGGGCTGTATCACATTATTATAAAGATTGTGATACAAAGTTGGATCTGGGAGTACTTTACTGTTTATCAGTAAGCGGTAGAACTGGAGTGCCAAGAACTGTGTATCTATAGAACATAACTACCCGCGTTAACGGGTAAGAAAGGAAATAAAAATTTCGCCACGGGACTTAATCCTCAGTAGCTCAAATGGTTAGAGCTTGATTGAAATGGACTGGAGACAAGAGATTACAGGTTCAAAGCCTGTATGGGGCGAAATTGTTTCTTTCTTTAAAATTTATAGAAACTTAACCGAAGCCCTGTGCTTCGTTTAAGTTTCTATAAACTTAACCGAAGCACAGGGCAAATGCTAAAATTAAAGTACGTGTTGAAATTTCCCGTGTTGGTTCGGACACCTTTGCAGAATAGACCATCTGCCCTCCTGCCAGGCAGCTCGTAAAAGGTGAGCATAAACGACGTGAATTTCTTACCGTCAGGAAATCCGTCCACTTGTTTGCCTTCCATTATCATAAAAAAAGGTTTTATAGAACATTGTTATTTTTCAAATCTGATTGTATGACTGAACGTTTTCTTTAATGCACTAATATTAAGGTTTAGAAATACTCGTTTTAAAAACTTGTAAGAAATATTATAGGTTGTTCAGTCGCAATGTGGTGCGTTTTAGTTTTTGTAACATTTAAAAGGCAATATTTAAAATACATAGATTTGAAATAAAACCGATATTTTCATCCCTATAGTTTAGCACCTATTTAAGTAAGTCACAATTTATTTCGTGATAATTGTCTTATTCCTGGAACAGTCATTAAACTTAAAGTACGACATGAAAAAAAATTGACTTTTTTAATAATCTTAAAATTAAAGAATTTCGATCACCCCGACAAAACCTAAATCACGTAAAACTTACAAATGAGCGTGACCTTTAATTTCTAAACAGATCTCCATCAATGATACTTAAGAGCCATCTCAATCACGTCAGTTTTCAAGTTTTTTTTTTATGATATTGGAAGGCAAACAAGCACACAGATTTCCTGATGGTAAGAAATTCACGCCGCCTAGAGACACCAAAGGTGGTAATGGTGCTTTGCCAACCTGAGGCCGGGATGTTCGGCCTTGAGCAAAAGTAAGTTTACCGGCTACCTTACCGTCCAAACTGGAACACGTCATGACGTTATTGCGGCAGAAATAGGTAAGGCAGTGGTACTAATCCGGGCGAGTCGCTGCGAAACTCTACCACCTATTCAGATGTCACGGTGCTAGTGATATGCTATGTTCGCCTTTTACGAGCTGCGTAACAGGAAGGCAGATGGTCTATTCTAACACGGGGCTAAAGATGAACTGCAAATATCACAAAATAGAATACTACAACTTTTCAACTTTGATTCATTAGCCACTTGTCATCAAGCCTTTCTTATCAGAAAATATGAACAGATCCAGTTAAGGCGAACCGAATGTGTCCAATCGCGATGGCCACCAACACCAGTAGCTGAATTCCAGGGTTACGTCTTCTATTTTTGAGTTCCATTAGACCAGCTCAGTTGTACCAGAATTCGTTAGTGTTTTAATTGTAACGTCTCACATAAGTTTAACAAAGATATAACCACCCATGAGGCGTCTAACATCCTTTACGATGCTTATGAAAGAGCTTCAAATGAGCTGATTAGCTTGAATGGCGGGACAGATTTTCATAAACTACAATTAAGAACCATCTCCATCGTGTCAGTTTTCAAACAAAAAAACCGCATAAAAATCGATTAAGCCGTTTAAAAGTTACTGCTACTGATGTACATACCAACGTTTCCCGTACACACGTACGCACACGCACACGATCAAGCACACCCACACGCAAACACACTCTCACAGGGTTAAAAAGAAAGATTTCGCTTTTCAATTACTTTAATGAAAAAGCCAAGTGTCCAACTAGACGTTCCAATTGAACATTGAATTAAATTTTAGAAAAAAAGTGACGTCTCTTTTATTTCACATATTAGCAGTGTTAATATTAATTTTAATTAAAAAAAATAATAAAAAAGTAAAAAAAGTAGTTAAAAATATATTTGAGACCATTATAACCTAAAATTTTTAATACTTTTAGTTAATGTCCACTTGACTCTTAATACCAACACAGACAAAACAGTATCGATATTTATGGATTACCAATCAACAAATGATGCAGAGGCGTGATGAAGTTTATTCTAGAACCCACAGCACTGGCTTACATTTCCTTAAAATGTACTTTAAGGATCTTAAGAAACATGGAACTTTTAATTTAAGTAGTGAAAAAGTGCTTATTTTAATTATTTTGTCAATTACCTGCATTGCCAGGATTGGCGTATTGTTTGGCGTCACATTAAAATCTAAAACTCAACTTCTTGTGCACATCTTTAATGACCCAGATCTATTCAATAACCACTTTTTAAACGTGCTGGGAAACACCCATACATCAGACTCGCTTAGTGATTATTTTAAAAGCCATACTTAAAAGGGTCGCGGATGAAGAAGTTCCAAAATTTAATTTTTTTAAAACTAATGCTACTAGCATTGATTGTATTTTTCTGGGTGTGTTTCTCTTATCTCTACTCTCCATTCTTTCTGTCATTACTGATATTATCAATAAAGCGATCGATACTTGCACATATTCCACTCAATGGCAAACATGCCATCGCCATTGAGAGGAGTATGTGCAAGTATCGATCGCTCTATTGTTAATATCAGTTATCTATATACCCCCCAAAAGACATTCGTCCTATTTGCATCCTTCCATGCATATCGATAGTGTTGAAGAGAGTGGTAGCAGACCAGCTCAGGACATTTCTAGAAAGCAATGACATTATAACATGTATAGACAGGACTCTATTCTTGGTCCATTTTTGTTCCTTGTATATATTAGTGACTTACCTTACTATGTAAGAGACAAACACGAAATGGTATTGTTCGCGGCTAACACTTCACTTATATTTAAAGTGAAAAGGCGACTGGGTAAGTATGACAAAACGAAAACTTCGATTTCAAAAGTTGTACACTGATTCAATGTAAATAATCTTTTTTTGAATGAAAAAAACTAATTAATATAATTATGATTAAATTTTCAATGCCAAATGTGCGTCAAGTAGATACCAATGTACAACTTTATGGGAACAAGCTAGACCTTGTAGATTCTACTACGTTTTTAGGAATAACAATTGGATTAAATTAGGAAGTTTTTAGAAATAAAAAATTGTAATGGGCCCGCACATTGATAAACTTGCAATTAGGTTAAGCTCAGCAGAGTAGCCTGTTAAAAAATAAGAAAATTAGCTGATGTTGAAACCGTTAGGATAGTTTATTTTAGTTATTTTCACAGCATCATGTCGTATGGAATTCTTCCCTGGGGGAGTTCTGCCTTTAAGTAAATACATTTATTTTACACGTACGTTTCGCCTCGACACCGAGGCGAAAAGAACGTCGAGTGCGATTTGGTGTTCTTTGTGGTGAGTTCTTCGACAAAGTTGGCGAAGGACGAGACAAGTGGTTTTGTTTCCCGTGTTCGAACTCTATTTGTGATCTGGTCGTTGTGGTGGGAGGTGGGAACTTTATGTAGGGTTGTCACATGTAAAGAACGTGACAATTTATATTGTTTCCCGAGCTCTTCCTATATTCGTGTTCTGGTCGCGGAGGTGGGTGGTAGGAACGTCAGTTAGGCTTGTCACATTCTGTGTCGTTTGGAGGATTATTTGCCACAACAGTTACACTGTTTACGCGGACTTAGCAAAATAAAGGCTTATTTTACATCTTTTCAATATTTTGATACTGCCTTATGTAAAAAGTAGTACGCATTTTAAATTTTTTTCTTGTATTAGTAAATAAAAAGAACTTGGAGATTCCCTACCAGAATCGTATTCAGGTCTTTATACAGCCACTAGACCATAGGAGCAATATCACAATGATTAAATTATAATAAATAACCGAATCTTACCTTCGAATTACACCTTGACAACTTTGTTTTATTAAAAAAAACAAGTTTAATAATTTGACGATGTAAACATATAAGTGTTCATTTAGCTATATATGAGTATGTAATGCTATTTAAGTGTATAACGTACAAACTTAATCGTAAAACTGACATGCCTACTGTTCTTTTACTGCCCAATTATTAAGTTAATATTAAACTATTAGGGTATTCACTTACTTATAGTTAAAGTTTGTTTAAAATGCAAGAATTTAGAAAGCGATGTATGTCTTGCAGGAGCTTGGCACTACCAAACGAAAATAAGTCGCATGATTATCGTGTTGTTTTCATATACGAGTATGTGTTTTGTTTATTTTTGTTTTTTCCGTTTCAGAATTTTGAAAACAGGACATGACATCATGTATAAATACAATGTGTTTTCAACCGAATCAACCGAAATGAGCTGATACTGCATAGTTATAGATAAAAAAATGTTATACAGGCTTATTGGAAATGTGTCCCGATCCCGTTAAGGGGGTGTAGATGAGGTCACTAGCTAACTAATTATCTATGAGTATGCGGGGAAAAAGTGAACCAATCACGAGTTATATTTTTTTTCCTTTTTTTAAAAAAATAGGGTAATATAACTTTCAAAACAAGATTAAAAAAAAACTACGGCGTATTTTAGTATAAATATTTATTATCCAGTTACAGCTAACTCTAGTACATTATAAAACACAATAAAATAAATAAAAACATTCATAGTTTTGAAATAAGAAAGAGAAAACTCTACATTTTTTATGATTTTTACAATGTTGTTTGGAATAAAGTGTATTTTTTTTTTCAAAAATCACCAATGTACTTGGACGGCAGAACATTTTAAAAACATCTACACATTATTAGCTATCCATCAAGATACAACATTGACACAAAAAGTTACATAATAATTGTAATAAAGATTGATAAACATAAACAGGAAATGAACCTTGAATTTGAAATTTTCATTTTAATCAGTGCAAACATTTTATATATATTATATATAGCTATAAAGTTACACTTTATTCCAAACAATATTGTAAAAATCATAAAAAATGTAGAGTTTTCTATCTCTCATATCAAAACTATGAATGTTTTTATTTATTTTATTGTGTTTTATAATGTACTGGAGTAAGCTGGATAATAACTAATGTACTAATGTACTTAATGTACTGGATAATAACTAATTATACTAAAATATGCCGTAGTTTTTTTTTTAATTTTGTTTTGAAAGTTGTATTACCCTATTTTTTTAAAAAAAGGAAAAAAAATATAACTCGTGACTGGTTCACTTTTTCCGCGCATACTCATGGGTAATTAGTTAGCTAGTGACCTCATCTACACCCCCTTAACGGGATCGGGACACATTTCCAATAAGCCATTACTACAATATAAAATATTCTACACAGGAGACGCAGACCAATACGAGCAAAATAAATTAGTGAAATCTGAATACTTATGAGACGTGACCTTTAAATCTCAACAATAACAACAAGTCAGACTTGTACAAAAAACAAAACAAAACAAACAAATTAAAACTATCAATTTGAAGGTTTGCGTAATAAGTTTTTAGGGTCGCTTTTAGGTTTCAAGTTTTTGGGGTAAAGACTATATTTCTTCACTCCCAAATTCCCGATGAGGATAAGGAAAAATTAGGTCACCCACAACTAACCGAAGATACTAAGTCCTAAAATGTGGTAGGTTGCAAGGCTATCGCCAATCGGGCACATATCCAAGGCAAAGATAATTTTACTATGTGAAAATACCCATTTTCTTATGGTTCCCAGGCTTCTACACCAGACTGCTACACCACAAATACGACAAAGAAAAAATATTGTAATTAAGATTATGAGTTAGTTTCTTCATATTTTTTTTTATTTGTTGGTGGTTAGCCACCATAACGTCCAATGCTTACTGTTGACGTGTTCCGGTTTGGAGGATAAGGTAGCCGCTAAACTTACTTTTGCTCGAGGCTTAATATCCCGGCTTCAGGTTGGCAACGCACAATTACCACCTTTGGTGTCTTTAGGCGGCGTGAATTTCTTACCATCAGGATCTCCGTATGCTTGTTTGCCTTCCATTATCAAAAAAAAAAAACTTACAACTTTTTACGGTAGAAAAACTGAGCTTGTTTTTTTTACAGGATGTTTTTGATAGAATCTCCCTTCCTTTTGTAGAAATCTTCTTTTTTATACCTTCTACTAATAGAATAATGATAACGGTTTTTTAAAAAAGCTGTCTTATATTTTTTTTTGTTTTTGGGTAGTCTTACTCTTTGTCCTTTCCGGTACTACTTCTTGGACAATCCGGTGTGGGCATGGATAGTCATTCACATATTATGGTACGTCCTAATCCATTTAGACTACTAGTACTGGTATGTATGCAAGATGTAGGAATACACGCCCAAGTCGTTAGTAAGTAGTATAAATAAAAGTAAGTATGTATAAAAATAATAATAAATAAGTCTTCCGATCGATGTGATAATAAATAATCGAACTTATAAAATAAAATCGCAAACTTAGATAAAATTATACAAACGACATCCAAATCGTAAACAAATAATGTCAGTGAGAATCTGTAGGTAACCCTTCCAACTGTAAAAGTACCTATTTAATAATAATAAATCGATATCATGTACAAAACTCGCAAACTTATTGGTCAGATTTCGAAGCACATCCGAAGAGCAAGAGAGCGCGAATAGCAAATATGTTTTTTTATCATATTTTCGTAGGGCAATGTTATACAGTTTTATTGGCTGAACGCAGGATGTGTTCCTACTCTTTACTCACCTCTTGTTATATCTCATATTATATTATCTAGTTACCTATCTATAACTACTATTCCATTATCTATTAGGTTACAATAACTGTAAATGTAACTTTAAAACTATATCTCCAGGTCAAGTCCCATAGTAATATAATAATAGAATAGTATGTTGCGAATCCATATACATTTGTGTAGGATTATGCAATTGATGCATTTAGAAAACTAATTTTTAAATTTTTCCTCGATTGAGATACTAAACACTAAATATGTTCTAAATTTGAAGGTTCTACGTCTGCTAGAAGTGCCTTAGACTTTCGATGATCGGTCAGTCAGTCTGTAAGTAACAAAATTACGAAAGTTTTACAAGTCAGAATAATTAAATTGCTGGTTCAAATTGAATGAAATTTTAAATACATAGTGTTTATACAATGCTTGCCTAGTAACTGAAAATTGAGGCTTCATGTTTTATCCACAACAAAATTGTAAGAGTCGAAAAGGGCCGGAAATGCTTCGAGAAATAGATGTTATAACCGTGGCCTTTTTCGCTCGAATTGCCGACAGATTATTTAAACCTATTGAAAAATCTGCAAGACAAAAGATTTTACCAATATAGTAAAAGAGTAAAAATAGAGACCTCCGGAGGGCACTTAACGCAGAGGATTACTATGTATCTTAGAATCCAGACTCCCAACCCTACAGCACCACCTAGTGAGAGCTTCGAAGCATCTGTGTAGACAGTTAACCAGTCTGGCCATCGCGATCGTCTAGAAATGATTTGATTAAATACATGATTTCCATTAGGATCATTTTTCTTTATGCCAAAATCAAGAGATATAACAGGTATTTATATAAGAAGCCCTTATATAAAGCTAACAGTAAGCATGTGGAAGGTTTTTGTTTGGGATTTTGGAGATTTAAACTGTGACATTTGAATATAACTGTTTAACAGGCTTGGCAAAGTCAAATAGTTGCAGTAATCTGACATCTGTAAGAGGATGTCAAGCTTACTTAAGAGGGGATGGTGAGTCAGAGAAAGCACTTTACACATGAACTTGTCCGCTAAATATATCCATCTAGGTATTGATGGAGCGTTCACACATTCCACCTGAAGGGCATTGATGGGAGAGCTAAAGCGGATTTATTACATGTACTAAATAGGAAGTTTCCATAGTCCAAATCAATCCTAACTTTGGCATTATATAGAATTTTTTATGAACATGGATATGAACCCCATCAGACTCTGGAAAGAGTGCGAAGAACGTTCACACCTCTTTCTGATTTCTGGGCTACGTAGCTAAGGTGTGGGAGGTCACTCATTCTAGTGTCTAAAATGAAAATGAAAATGAAAAAACTAAAATTCATTTTTTTGCTGAATATGTGTGTTAGAAGCTGTTACAAAAGATATTTGTTAATACCAACATATTCTACCACATTGTGGTGTGGAAATATCTTTAAAATTATACAAATTTATTGTTGAGATTTATAACATGTTATGTTTGATTTTAAAAATATAATTAGGTTTAACCCTAACTACCATAAGCTACCACCGCTTTCAAGTCTAGCAAGTTACAAGAAAAAACGTCTTAACAAACTCCTATCCAACCATGAATATATATGTTTTGCTATGAAATTAGTATTAGGAAAAATAATTACCTATTAAACTTTTCTGCAAAAAAATCGTTAACACTATGGTAAGCTTTATCTAACAACAAGACAAATAGCTTCTTTCAGAACCTTTTTAATGACAGTGATTTAAGACTATCAGGAATTTTACTATTATAAATTAATATAATACGAATCGACATACAGTACACATTCTTTTATTAATATTAAGTTTTTGACTAGGCACATGCAACTCCTCACTACTTCTAATATGTGGACTTCCTAAAATTTCAGCATCTAATTTAAACAAATGATGATGTTTTTTTACGAATACACATACAGCTAAAATATATAAGCAAGGTAAAGGTAAAATTTGTAAGGATTAAAAAAGTGATTTACAAGAATGCAATTAATTAACACTTCATATGGCTCGTATAAACTTTTTTTGAACTGTAGACATTCTTATCAAATCAACCAAACTGCCCCAAATAGGGATGCTATATTTTAGAACTATGGTAACATATCCATGATAGGCCAAAGAAGAGATATTTTGAATTACAAAATTTATCTTTTTTTATTCCTAGAAAGTTAGTAGAATCTACATTCTCAATATTATTTAGAAAAATATCTAACTTCTTAGTTTCCTTATAATATGCTTGAAAATCTACTAATTTTGTCTTAGGAAGGTTTATTTTAAGATCAATTTCATCAAGCGATCTCGAAACTTTAGATAAAGTTTCATATGTTTCCTCTTTTAAGTCAAGTTCACTTTTACATTTGATGAGAAGGGTAGTATCGTCAGCAACTAATATTGAATGATGCTTAGTAACACCAGGCAGATCATTTATATAAGTCAAATAAAGTAATGGACCTAGAACACTACCTTATGGTACACCGCAGTTATTAAAAAGATAATTTCCACAAGTTTTTGATATTTCAACACACTATTTTCTGTTTTCTGAATAACTCCTTAATCAATCTAATGATTTACATCTAAAGCTAGATTTTTCTAATTTTGTTGGCAAAATTTTATGTGAAACAAAATCGAATGTTTCACGCATATCTAAAAATACAGAAAGTGGCTCTCCTAAGAACTTTACTGTATTACCAGAGGGAAAAATCTCTTCGCCCATCCTAAGTGAAACTGATGGAACCATACGTTTTTTAGTAGACACAACTGAGCAGCTCTTCGGGGCAGACAGTAAGCCGTTCCGACAGGTAGCTAAGAGCATTATTTAAACTGTTACTTGCGTCCAATATAAGTTTATTTGTGATGTTGAAGGCTATATCGGCCGCATATTGTAATATCTGACAGGTTTTGTTCAGGTTGTATGTGTACACGCTGTATAAATAGGGGACTGAACCCTGAGGAAGTTCCATCCACATACGCCTTGGGATATCTACCCAATTACGATATTTAATAACAATATTACGTTCTTTAAAAAGATTATAAATAAACCGAACCATTTTACTTGGAACATTCAGTTGTAACAATTTATTCCTTAATATATCCAGGAGAACATTATCTTCGGCTGAGCAAATGTCCAGAAAGACTCCCATAAGTTATTACATGTTTTTAGAAGCTGTCTCAGGCTAGTACTTAGGCTGTCTATGGTGCCTAGACCCTTTAGGTAGCCAAATTAGGACTTGGATAAGTTTTGCACTACTCAGTCTACTGTCATTATCTAGATACTCTGTACATCCTAAATCTATGTACTCTGTAATCGCGGCTGTCAACTATGTCCGTCAGCCGCATCTGGTAGCTTGTTTACAGCTATAACTGATCGTAAATTGTAAATATTGATGCACATTAAAGTGTAATATTTTATTCATAGATCCAAAAAGATGTAAACGGACAGTTACGTCACAACAGCAAAATAAACACAATAAAATGTATTTTAATAATTTGATTTATTATTCTGTTCCAGGCGGATGATTACATTAAAATTAATTAAGCGTTTTGGCAGAGGAAACACAGTTTTTATTAATTAGCGACTTAATACATGGACAACATACAATAATTAATTAGTGTCATGAATAATATTATATTGCTTATAGTTATAATTACATAGAAGTAAGTTACGTGGGTCTGTATACTTCAAATGTGTTTTTTTCATGTGTTTGATTCAAACAATTTGAACAATTTCTTCATATGTACCGTACATCACGCAAAAAAATATTTTTTATTGGCTGAATCCGTTCACATAATGATTACCATTGTGACCGCCTCGAGGGCCTAGCGTACATGCCTAAATCCACCGACTAACCACAAGGCTCGGCTTTGATTTCCGACGAAAGCAGACATTTGTGTGATGAACATTGAGAAGTTTGCATTTCCGTATCTGGGAGTTTATTAAATTTATTTTAGTATCTATTTAAGTGATTCCTTATAAAATAGTTGACTATAATCCAAAAAATAAGCATAAAATTTGCTTACTTAGGTGCCACATTCCATTTTTGTGAATTGTCCAGGAATGTTTGTTTATTATTGTCTAGCTGACCTGACAGACGTTATTCTGCTATTTTTTAATATGATTTTAGTTATTAAACGGGGTGAGTCACTCTTATAGAGATTTGAAAAACAGATAGTAGCCAGTTACCAGACCTACTGAATATGCATATAAAATTTGGTGAAAAAAAAAATTCGGAAGAATACGGTATTTAGCATTGTGACATATGAATGTTGTATAATATATGATTATTACAGAAAGTTGTTAGTTGACTACTGGAAAATATTTTAAACTTTACAATATTTTACGTCATTTGAACAGTTTTTGTGCATTAAAATAATGTATATCTTTCCAAGGATTGTGTTACCTCAAATATTTTTATTTGTAAATATATCGACTCTGTGATCTAGCGGTCCAGGTGTTAGCCTTGACTTCATGAGGTCCCGGGTCGGACAATAAAGAGAAAATGTCGTTTGCCTTTGCCCGTTATTGGATATGTGCCCGGTTGGCGATAGGCTTGCCACTTATCACATTGTGGGACTTGGTGTATTCGGCTAAACGTGGGTGTCCTGGTTGTACCTCTGACTACTTCTTCGGGGATATGGGGCGTGAATATAATTTTTTTTTAATAATAGTCAGTAATGAAAAGTATCCGTGATAAATATTTGAAAAAAAAAGTATCTTCACGCCCATATCCCTAAAGAGGTAGGCCACTAAGTCCCACAATACTATAAGTGGCAAGCCTATTGTCAACCGGGCACATTTCCAATCCCGACCAACATTTTTTTTTATTAGAAAATTGGAAAAATCCAATTTTCTTTATGTTGGTCGACCCGGGATTCGAACCCGGGACCTCATGCAGTAAATTCCAACACCCGGACCGCTAGACCACAGAGGCGATTTTAGATAAATATACTGATTAATTGGAATTTCGTTAGCTTTATATAGTGTTTGTTTGTTCCAGAGTAAACTTTGTATGACAAATGGTCCAAAAAGTAAGGTCTTTCTCTTTCACTTTAGTAGCCACAACATGGCGCCACTGGTAACATTTTAGTTGTAAGAGCGTCTAAGGAGGTAATCAAGGATAATATTTTTTGCCTAATGTCCACATAGCTTGTTGGTAAATGAAAATACTTCTCAAATTAAGTATATAATTCATGAGTGTGTAAAACACGGGATCATGATTTTCTTAGGAAAATGTGATATGACGGAGGAGGAACCTCCGTAGTGTTTATAAAAAGTGTTGTTTCCATGACAATGACTCATTTTGGATCTTCGCAAACAAACTTCACAAGCGCTTTTAAACTCCGTATATTTAATGGGCAGCATAACGACGTCCCAGAGCGGTCCGTACTGTGCGGCGATCGGCGTGTGAATGCCCAATTGCCTGCAGTGCGGCCGTATTTACAGGGCTTGGCGCACGTGCACGTGTTTACAAGTTCGTATTGAAATAACAATGATAAGCTTAGGTTCACATCGTAAAAAACTCAAAGTAATCAAGTGATGGTTCATGAACAAATTTTTAGGACATCATCAAATTATTCAACTTAATTATTCTGGTTTCTCAGATGAACTAATGTGGTTGCGCCGACAGATATTGTCCTCGTCAACAGGGCAAAAAGTCACCACTAAGGGTAACTTGTAAGTTTTAGGAGAGTACGAAAAAACACTGGTACATTCTAGCACTCCAAGCTTCAAAGAGAAAATAAACGAAGAAAACAACGCGGTTTTCCTATAAAGAAATGCATTTCTGAAACTTATACATAGAAGCCATTGCATGTGAACAATATTTGGGGCGCCGAATATGCAAATAATTAATATGTCTGAAGGAGTCATGTACTTCTAGTTCACTGGCTCAGCCTTGGAGCTATCACAGATAGAATCATATTTTCATGGTCGCACTCAATGTGATATTTCTGTTGTAATAAGCTCAGGTCATCTCGACGTAGTAGCAGGAGTTTCACGGGGTGGTGTCCTTTCTCCCCTCTTATTTTCCGTATTCATTAACGTGATTACGAAAATTAAGTTATTTAATTATTATTATAATATGTATAATATATAATATATTATAATATATAGTTATTATAATATGCAATAATTAGTAAGTTATTAGTAAAGTAATGATATAATTATAATTACATCATTACTTTCCTCTCTTGGAGGTAATAGATGCAGTCAATTTAGTAAAAAACAATCATAATCGAATACGTAGGCTTCCTTTTTTGGTGTAGCGTACTAAATCACAACTCCTTATTATCAGTAACCGTTTCTCTCGTGTAACTGTTGCCAACATTAACATAGAATCATTTTATTTTATTTTAATGGTAGTATAATACTTAACAGTATAATAAGCCTAAAATCTTGGCTCGATCTAATGTGAAGTTATTGAAATTTCTAAAACAGTTTTCTTATATTTCTATTCGGTTTAGATCGTATCAAAATTCTACCTTTTACTTAAAAGTGTTAGTTACTTAACAATATTTTTAGTTTAAGCTCTTATTTTCCCATGGTTCTGTTATGATGATAAGCTACCTAAATGCTACTGAAAATTCCTTAACAAGATAGAGCGTTTGCAAAATGTACGAATTCTTTTTATTTCATACAATAATAAGTAAGTGCAGAAACCTCTATAGTATCTGCTTTCTTTATAAAGTCCTTGTCAATTCTACTTCTCCTCAATACCTTTTGGAGTACTAAAATTTTTCATATTCTTTTGATTCTGATTGGCGTCCACAGCTTCGTCGATTTTTTAAACTATTATTTTACAATTAAATCCGAATTAAAATCATTAACTTTGGAATTTGTTGTCTTACGAAGCTTATTGGCAGCTTTTAAAAATGCAGTAAAAAAGAATTTTACTAAATAATCAATTAGTTTGATGACTGAGTAACGAAGTGGAATCGTTACATTACCCAAATAGTTAATACCCCATTACTAATAAATTTTCCGTTATTACTAAATATAAACTAAATACTTTTACTAAATATAATAAGAATATGAAATAAATGCCAGGTGCTCGCTCAGCGACATCTGTTTTGTAACAGAGGAATTAGTTCACCAAATCGATGACTAACCAAAATCAATAGTAGCGTAAGTCGCGACCTCTATGAGCGATTAGCCCAACTACCTTGTTGGCTAGTGGGATAAAATCCCCTAGCGACGAATAGGGGAACTAGTATTTATAGACCTTTAACTGTTTCCGGTTTTGTACTTTTTTTAACTTTTTTAACTGTTTCCGGTTTTGTAATTGTTCTCGGAGGTTCTAGAGCTTTCCAATACGAATGTGTAAATAAAAATAGAAGAAAATAGAATAGACTCTATTACTTCGTATTCCTGCCCAAAGTTAATTAGAAAACAAAAGAAAGTGCTAAAGTGTAGTAATAAACCCGAAAATTCGGTGAGTTTTCATATATTCCCTATGTAATAGCTAATTGAATATTTCTTTACAGCTATAAGCGAGTGATTCGAAGCCTAGCAAACAAAAATTACGCTTGTCGCTATATTTGTACTTCAATTAATATTTATGAGCACACGCCAAGTTTGTCTTTTTGCTTATTAAGTGATAGTAGGGTTATTAGTGTACATAATATATTGACCGATGTTGCTAACCGCCTGCTCGCCGACACCAAAGATAGTTATTAGACTTAGAAGGAACCATATAATGTCAGCTACGATGGTAGTCAATTGTGGTAATCACATGGTCGCGACATGTTCAGTGAGAGGACCTATAATCCCCTGCCCTGGCATCATCGTGGCCTGGCCAGACGGACGACAGTGGTGCCGATTTTGTTGTGTCACCGCTAAAGCTAAACTAAGTTAAAATTTTCTAATATTAGCTTAATTTTAGAGAAACGGTATTCCGTTGTCACCATAGTTCTAAAATTTCTTTCTAATTTGACAGTACTAAGACGGCGATAAATTGAATAGATAGTGATGTCCTTGTGTTTACATGAGCTTTACATTTCGTTATCGACAATGGGTAAGAGTAAGAATGAAACAGAAATTACTTGAAAACTAGTATTATTTCAAGTACAATTATGTATTTTCTAATCTAACATTTATGAAGACAAATTCAAGTTACTTTAAAACCAACTCAAACTTGAAGAATTGAGTCTATTGAAACTGGTTGAGACAGGGTTAAATTGAAAGTAGTAGAAG
>NJDC01002520.1:72153-83934 GCA_002245475.1 Calephelis virginiensis
ACATAGTCAGATGTCACGGTGTTAGTGACGGTAAGCCTATGTTCGCCTTTTACGAGCTGCCTGGCAGGAAGGCTGATGGTCTATTCTGTAAATCTAATATAAAAATATATTACACAAGTCCTAAAACCCATTGAACGACCTTTAATCGACCTTATAGACGTAACATTGTAACCTTGCAACTCTATTATGGATGTGGTTACGGCCATAGTTCCTACAATAGTGTATCCACATGATTCATTCATATTCCATGTCTTCATATAAAGTAGAATGTTTAAGTTTAAGTTTTAGCCCTGATGATGCTATTATAAGCGAAACGGTAGTAGACTATTTATAAAATAACAAATTATAAGTGATACATAAAACAGTACAAGTTTACCTTGGTGCAATATACTGGCTTACTTGAGGATAACTGCCTTGGTTGAACGCCTCGTTGGTCAAGTGATTAGCGTACACGCCTAACTATATCGGCTAACCGCGAGGCTCGGGTTCGATTCCCGACGGGGGCAGGCATTTGTGTGATGGACATTTAGATGTCTGCATTTCCGGGTCCGAGTGCTTATTAAATTTATTCTGGTATGTATTCAAGTATTTCTATGTATTAGAATCGTTGACTAACACCCATAACACAAGCATATAATTTGCTTACTTTGGGGTTAGATTCAATTTGTGTAACTTGTCCAGTGACATTTATTTATTTTATTATTGCACTATTGGTACCAATACCACAATTAGTACCTGTACTACTGTACTGTAAGTATATAGGCTGTTGTGTACTGTAAGTATATAGGCTTTGTACTGGTTCAACGTTACGACCGTCAACAGATATTGCATTGCGAATGTTTTTTGATATTCGAAGATACTTGACCGCTTTTAACGATACAGATTCATAAAATTAAAATTGGTAGTGTCGTAATTGTATTTAACGGATATGTTTATTATGTAAAGATATATATCAATATTTATTTAGGTACTTAATAGGTAACGGTACCAGGACTATACCGGTATACATAGTACATGTACCCACTTTGAGGTAACCTAGTATCTAAACTGCAAGAACTGCTAAGTACCGGTACAGAACATGTACCTAATTATTTATCAGTTATAAATCTTGCGTCCCATAAATCAACCATTCAAATTCTAGTTAATCCTATACTATCAACCATTGATGGAGTTGAACTAAACAAAATAGCAATTATTGCTTAAACTAATTTTTTGCTTTTATAATATTAATCGTATTTTCATTGCAGATATTTGGGTTAAGGAGTTATTATCTGAAAGAAACATGAATCATTTAATTGAAATGAAGAAAGCAACAACTGATGAGACTTACAGAAACGTAGACAAGTTTAATGAGGAGTATGCTGGCGTACCTGGAACCTTCAGAGCTTTACATTTAGACTAAGGGATTTTGTTAGCAATCGTCAAGCTTAGAACCGAATAGCCATCTATTTTGTTTATAATTCAAATTCAAATTTGTTTTATTCTCTTGGATCTATACAAAGATTCTTGTGACGCGTCTATATAATTCTAAAAACTACCACCGGATCCGAACGCGGCCACTCACTGAGCAGATCCGGCGAAAGAAACTCAGCGGGCTTGTCTTTTAGAAGTGAAAACTTCTTTAGCGGCGTTGCACACTTTTTTGGATTGGGTAAAAACTTCTAAGCTCGCGTCAGGACACGTGACCTGATCGAAAATTCGTAAGACGGCGCAGGGCGCTTGCGCGAATGTTCGTGTTATCATGTTTTTGTACGATAGCGCAATAACCGAATATTGTATTCTACCACATAAATGATAGTACTTTCATTTTGATAATTATAGCAATTCGTGCAAAATTATTCCCTAACCATTCCAAAATGGCAAAAATACACAACGTTAATATTCAAGTTTTCACTTCTGCCGGCACTCCCGGAGTGCGACCCGTTGTTTTTTTTATAAATCTAGTTTACGAAAGTACGTTACATATAGGTTTAATTAATTTGTAGAGATTGGTATGACGACATATTATACATTAAAGACAATTTGCAAAATTTAGACTTTCTATCGTCGTCATATCTTGCTGGGATTCTTTAATGTTAATAATTTTCAAATAATTCTTTTATTTTCAAGCAGTTTTTATTGGTAATCATTTAATATTTCCATCAATAAATTATAAAACAATATGGTTGTGTATTCACCAAATTATAGTAGCTCTGTTTTTACCGAGGATAGGTTAACCCAGGGCTTCCCTAACTTATCTGTACTGTGACGCCATTAGAATGAACTCCATTATCGCATGTGTGAACGAATGACACCTACTTATCTGATGGACATTCATGTGAGTAGCAGTAAAATACAAACCTTTTCTTTTTATCAACATTTTAAATATAAGAGAGACATACAACACTCGTGCTCATAATCCTACTTATATTATAAACTTTTACTCTTTCACGCAAAAAAGACGTGCTATTTTTTAACGACGCCCCTTATTTTTAGAGTTGGGCTTCTCCGGATCAAATACTTACGATTTATAGTACAACAGTTAACGAATCCTCTTGACTTAGCTCGCACACAGTGGTTAAAAATATAGTTACCAGTTATAATAAGTACAAGCTTAGTAGCTGGTTCCTAAACTCGGATAACTCACTCGCCTCGGTCGTATTAACACGCGACGCCCCTGAGACAGTACCACGACTCCCCAGTTTGGGAAGCCCTGGGTTAACCAATTCATAAATACTCCAAATGAGCGGATGAGTCCAGTTTTAAACGAGACGATCTCAACATTTTTAATATTATGTTAAGAAATAAAAGTAGCTGTAAAGAACGTTAATGTTTTAGATGTATTTGAAAACTTAATAACCGAGATGTTTTTATTAAATAAGACTTTTCATAAAAGACGCTGTTTTTATTATTAAATATGTTAAATTGTAAATTTTTGTACTATTTTGATGTTTGTTCGAATATTTTAATTCTTCATCGACATTTCGTCAGAAGATTGCGTTTTCGTATTTATCCGTCATTCTATTTTTTATTTGGTAGTATCCAAATTTTTATTTATAAAAACACGTTCTCTCTCGAAACTCACCAGACTTACACCGTATCATTTTTTACCACCTTGAAGATATTTCTTAAGGACTTTACTATAGAATTCATGAGCACAGAATTGTAGAAGATATTGGTATAAGAGAAAAATCTATCAAAAATGCTTCCAGAATTAGAAAAAGCCAGAAGAAGGAAAAGGTTCAACGCGAAAAATTCCAAAAATTTTCTTCTTTCTTCTTGTAAAATTTGGTTTATATACAATTATTGTATATAAACCCAATTTTACAAAACAAAAGTAAAACTTACATAAAAAAATATAAAGTTTGTAATAAAAAAATGTGATTCCGGCCAGGATCGAACTGGCGGCCTTCTGCGTGTAAAGCAGATGTGATAACCACTACACCACGGAACCGTTGGTGAAAGACTTGTAATATACGATTTTTAAGATACATTTCCTATTACTATTTTTAACTGCTATTATCATACACTTGCTAAATGTAATGTCAAACCCTTATGATTTACTAAAACGTCTTCGTTCACGTTGAGTCCTGTTTTTTTAGCAAAACAAGGGGTGTTATGATTTGTGTTTGTGTGTGTATATATAGCATCGTAGGTCTTTAACGGATAAACAGATTTTGATTCGTTTTTCTTATTTGGAAGTTGAAATGATCGTGATTGTTCTAATGACGCTTCAAGATTATGGTCAGATAAATTAGGTATTTGGCAAACATTACATTTGGAATAGGTATATATTTATATTCGTAAAAAGTATCTTCATGCTCATATCCCCGAAGAGGTAAGCAGAAGTACAACCAGGGCACCCACGACTAGCGGAAGACACAAAGTCCCACATTGTCATAGGTGGCAAGCCTATCACCAAACGGGCACATATCCAATCCCGAGCAACGTTTGTTTTTTTTTTTTATATTAGTACCTACATAAAAAATGTGTTAGGGCAAAATTTATGCCTCTAAAACACAGGAGCCAATTTTTTAGATTGATGTGTTCGCTGAGGTATGTTAAATTACTTCGCAAATGCGGAGCAAATTAGTTTGTTAATTCTTTTTAAAAAAAATAATGAAAAGCAGTAAAAATCTATGTTTTCATAAAGTCATTCTTGCATCTTTCTTTTCAGCGGCAAGATCAGTATTGGGAAAAACCCCTTTTTGTTATGTTTAAAATATATCACATATCTCTAAGATCACATTATTTATTATATTTTAGGCCATCCAATACTCCGTATTCAGGTTGAAAATATTACATTTGCCAAGAACAATTTTTTTTTGGAAATAAATCACTCTTTGCAAAGAGTCTCTCCATACTTCAAGTCTCGATTTACTGTCAGGTTAATATTAAATATGTCAACCAGATTTGCAGTACAAGAGTAATTTGCGAATACGATTTTTCAAGTCTTTGATTAACTGTCTTTTGAAATATGTTATATCTTAAGGGAAACCAATGTTCTATTCTATTTTTCTATTTTTAGAATGAAAAAAGTAGTTTGGCTAGAGTTTGCGTGATGTGGAGAGAAGATCTTGAGCGGATGCCATATTAGTTAGTTAATTTGCCCCTTTCTGGGGCCGGCTAAGACCTTTAGGCCATGCTGCCACTACTTCCGTATTAATTATTTCTTATACAGTCATTAGTCACATGTCTTCCGTATTAATTATTCTTATACAGTCATTAGTCACTATTTACAAAGTCACGTTAGGGTCTGGAGTAAAGCGGTGGTCACTTTACACAAACTCACTTTGTGAGATTTGGCGGCAGCGAGGAAATTCACGATATACTAATTTCTTTATGATTATTTCATTTGTGCAATTTCACTGAACAAAATGAAACTAATTCCCACCTAAATTAACTATTTTTACTCCTAATTTACAATAAATTCAATAATTGTGAAAAAAATACGACCATCTTCATTCACGATGGCGCCAAAACTGGAGGCCATATTGTGATGCAGTCATAATTGAGTCACTAAGACTAGTGGCGCCAGTGCCTTTGGTTTACCGACAAGCAGATAAAAACTTTGACATTGGTAAATCCTGACGAAACATAATTTACTTCTTATTTCAAAACTACTTTGAAGTGGAGTATCAATATTTTAAAAGCTTTTATTTAACTTGCATTGTATATTAATTCGGGTGCAATACTTTGAACTCAATTTTGAAGTAGATATCTTCAACCAATTGAGCTGAAATTTTATATACACATAAGTTTAGATGATAATGTACGTTAAAATGGATGGCTTCATTTTAATTCCAATATGGCGGTTTATCCAAGATGGCGGAATAATTATTTTTAATAAATTTTAACAATATGGGTGTCAAATAAGAGAGGTCGTTAGGACCAACTCGAAAAGTAACGTGAAATCATTTTAAATCTAATATGGCGGATCATCCAAGATGGCGGAATAATTATTTTAACGCACTTTTACAACATGGGTATCAAATGAAAGGAATCGTTGAGAGACCATTTTCATTAATATCATCATTTTCAAGTCCTAGAAGACTGATTTCTCCTTTGCGCCATGTACTGAGTCATTGTTCGTTGTAAGAGGTTGCCTTTAGTTTTCTACTTCTGCTTCGCTTGCCGTTATTAATGTGCCTTACGTGATTTTACCACCTTCTACACCAGAGGTCATAGAGCAATGCAAGTTTTTATCACCAGCTGGTCTTTTATGATTATATAACATATGTAAGTATAATGAGTTTGTATGTTCATAGTTAATCTGTATTTCCGGGTCCGGGTACCTATCAAATTTATGTTGGTATCTGTTTCAGTATTTTTATGTATTTCCCCGTATTGGTTCGGGCTCCTTTGCAGAAAAGATCATCTGCCTTCCTGCCAGGCAGCTCGTAAAAGGCGAGCATAGGCTTACGGTCAATAACACCGTGACATCTGACTAGGTTGTAGAGTTTCGCAGCGACTCGCCCGGATTGGTACCACAGCCTTACCTATTCCTGCCGCCATAACGTCAGTGGTTGCCGTTGACGTGTTCCGGTTCGGAAGGTAAGGTAACCAGTAAACTTACTTTTTCTCAAAGCCTAACGTCCCGGATTCAGGCTGGCAATGCACAATTACCACCTTTGGCGTCTCTAGGCGACGAGGACCAAGAAGGCATACCTCGACATGCAACATTAGCAGCGTTTAATCTCGGTAAAAGGTTATGTGTTGGTAAGAAACAATCACTTGTCTGATATTGCAGTTACTTTTAAAATATCTGCTTAAAAGAGTTTATAAAAGGATTAAATAGTATTAGCAAATTCCCCTATTGTGGCCAAACTAATTGGGCGCAATTGTATAAAAAGTGCTAATAAAAATTCGTGCTAATTGATGGCCCCTTGTTTGTGTGATAAATATTGATTGATTTGATTACTATTTGGTGTAATAAGTACAATTAAACGTTATTTTGATTAAGTGTTGTGTCCGTTACTTTTTGAAAACTCGATTTCTCGTCTAATTTATAAAAATAGTGTTACTCGAGATAAACTCTTCTCGTTATTTGAAGTGTATTATTATTATGTACACTTTAGAACAGATTTTTATGTTATCGCTATGAAACGGCTAGTTAATGGCGATATAAATAAGTAAATATCCCAGGACAAATTACGCAAAATGATCTATAAGGGATCGAAAGTAAGCTTACTATATGCTTGTGTTGTTAGCTGTGTTGCTATACAATGGTGATGGTTTTTTTATGATAGTGGAAGGCAAACAAGCAGACGGATTTCCTGATGGTATGAAATTCACGCCGCCTAGAGACCGCCAACCTGAGGCTAGGATGTTAGGCAAAAGTAAGTTTACTGGCTACCTTACTCTCCAAACCGGAACACGTCATGACGTTATGGCGGCAGGAATAGGTAAGGCGGTGGTACCTAGTAAGATGTCACGATGTTAGTGACGATAAGCCTATGCTCGCCTTTTACGAGCATCCTGGCAGGAAGGCAGATGGTTTATTCTGCAAAGGAGCCCGAACCAACATGGGGAAAAACATAAAAATACTGAAATATATACCAATATAAATTTGATGGGTACCCGGACCCGGAAATACAGACATCTAAATTCATCACATAAATAATTGCCCGCATCTGGAATCAAATCCAAGCTTCACGGTTGGTCGGTGGAGTTATGCTTATACGCTAACCTTTTAGTCAACAAAGCAATCAAAATATAGGACCAATTCAACAAAGCACATCGAATGACAATTATTGTGAACGAATTAGCCAAACTATAGCAAAGAATTATTCCTATTTACTTATTAAATATATAAAATTTCAGGTAAGAGATACGCATTGACGATAATGAAAATAATATTGGCACATTGCGGGCGGGAACTTATTTTTATTGGAGAAGACCAAATACTGGATCTGAATTATGAGATTGTTATAAACCAAACAAAGGAATTTTGTTTGATTCAAGTGAATATAAGAAGTTCTGGAAGCATGATATTTATGATTTCTCTAAATAAATATTTTTTTCCAGAGTGATCATAGTTTTATTTAGTTCTATTTTTCTTCTTAGTCTTATTTCGACTTATCTTTAGAACAACATTATGATTATAAAATCAAATGAATTTCTTTTAATAATAAGGTCGGTTAAACTAATTAAAATATTGTAATTAAACGTAAATGGCTCATCATCATTGGCCTAAAACCTGGCGGATTTCAGCGCTCACGCTCCTCAACGTACCACTATATTTTACAGAGGCTTTAATACCTATTGAAGTAAAACTATTACAAATCGTCTTTCACGTTACTTGTCAGTGAAATCACGTACACAATTCCACCATGTTTTTTGCAGCCGAAATGCGTAACTAATTATTATAACTTAGTCGAGACTTTGAAGAATATACAGTGCATACTGAATATATTCGTATTAAATTTAAGATTTGATACATTTGACCATCATTTTGATTGCAACATAGCTGCTGCTGCCTGTTGTCCAATTTAGTTACAAACACAGACGATTTAAAAAATATTACTTAACTTCTTACATTCGGTTATATTCAGCAGTTCCTATTTTTATCATTCCAGTTTTATCACCATGTTATCTACACAAAAACATATTTTTTTTAAATGTAACTCATTAACCACTTTTAGGTTAAAAGAGAACCCGGGACCTCGTGCAGCCAAGTCCAACTACTGAACCGCTAGACTAAAACGATACGTACAAGTTGGCATTCTAAAGATTGGTATAGTTGGAATATAATACAAAATGACCATCCAGCTTAAGATGAAATATTTTTTTTTTTAATTCTTAGAAAAACCTTAATTCTACAGATGGTAGAATACACATTACAATCAAAAGTCTCTGTAGACTTCTAAAATTTCTAGTCTGTTAGCTTTTTTTATACAAGAGGAGGCAAACGAGCAAGTGAGTCACCTGATGGTTTAGAAGTTTTTACTCATTCCAAAAATAGTGTTCAACGCCGCTAAAGAACTTTTCACTTTAAAAACGTACAGTCGAATTGAAAACTTGATATCTTTTCAGAGCCGGTTAAAAAACTGTCAAATTCCTTGTAACAGACATTATATTTTGTTTATATAATAACAGCAATGGGAAAAATGCCAGACTTAAATACCGTAAGCCATAAATTATATTACCAAGCCATGAACAAATACTTAAGCTAACTGCTGAGCGGGCAGTAAGCATTCTCCATCATTTGGACTGCATTTACCGATTGTCACCTTCGTATCATGAGATGAAGAAAAATATTGAAATAATAAATGCTGTTTCTACGTATGTAAGTTAAAATGTTTTTATTTAAATAAATTAATAAGGCACTAAGAACAAAAACGTATCTTAATGATGTTGCCAAAAATGACAGTAAATTACCCTAAATTCGAGAAAAATTCCAATATGTAACAAAATTATTTTATTAGGCTGTATGTTTGAACATGCCTTGAGTTTCGCCTAACCAACCACAATATCATTATCAAAAGGGTAGTGTAGAATTGCAAGTAGGGTACAAGATCTATCCATAAAATAGCAACGTACTAGTTTTGTAGATGTAATTATGAATATAGGCACTATATGATACCATCAAGAGAGTTTCCTGATATGATATGATAAATACATTTTTATTATTAGTTATGAATTACTTAATACTTATTTTCGAGCAGTCCATTAACATTATAATCTTATATATAAAATTCTCGTTTCACAATGTTAGTCTGCATACTCCTCCGAAACGGCTTGACCGATTCCTCTGAAATTTGGTAAGCATATTGGGTAGGTCTGAGAATCGGCTAACATCTATTTTTCATACCCCTAAGTAATAAGGGTGACTCACCCCAATTTTTTTAAATAAATCACATTACAAATATAGCAGAACAACGTCTGCGGGGTCAGCTAGTCTATATATATATAAAATTCTCGTGTCACAATGTTAGTCTGCATACTCCTCCGAAACGGCTTGTGTGTGTGTGCGTGCGTGCGTGCGTGCGTGCGTGCGTGCGTGCGTCCGTGCGTGCGTGCGTGTGTGTGTGTGTGTGTGGCATCGTAGTTCTTCAGCGGACGGACGGATTTTAATTTAATAGAAGCGAAATAGAAGCTTACCTGTTTCAGCTACTTTTTTGATACATTCCTTATACGCTTTGTGTGGCTGTTATTTTTTTTTGTTTAGTATTAGTTTGACCACTCCGTTAGTCGAGTGGCTAGCGTACCCGCCTAACTACACTGACCAACCGCCAGGCTCGGTTTCTATTTTCAGTTCGGAACATTGAGATGTCTGCATTTCTGGGTCTGTATGTTTATTAAGTTTAATCTGTTATATTTTTAAGTATTTCTATGTATTAGAATCGTCAATTCCATTCATTTATTTGTAGAAGTAGGTGCAGTCTTAAAGATTACATTACATTTAAACGACTACTCCTGGCCTGGTATCGTATAAATTTTGTTTAGGACTAACACCAGTTAAGTAATGTGCGTAACTTAGCTAGGAATATTTATTTATTTATCCATATTGTGCAACGTCTTTCTATTACTAATCTGTGTAAAGTACTGTTGCTTGTGTATTTATCTGATTTAGTTCTCACGTGGAAATCTAAAGTATCTTCACGCCCATAACCTCGAAGAGGTAGGCAGAGGCACAACCAGGGTACCCACGACTACCCGAAGATACTAAGTCCCACAATGTGATAAGTGGCAAGACGTGGAAATGTAATGAGTCAAAAACAAATAAGTTTAAATCTTTATCTGGGTCATTTAATTGCAACGAATAGATTTTGAATCATCTTTAATAGTAATGTATAAATGTGGTATAATACTCGAGCAATTCGGTGAAATATCTAGCTTGGTTTGGTACCAAGAATCTCCAAAACCCAACTCCAAAACCAAAATGTTAGTGTGAAAAGCGTAATGAAAGTGGAAGAAGCTAGGCAGATCTGTGAAGTAACTGATCTCAGTAACATTGAGTATTTGGTTGTTAGTTACTGACAGTAGTAACGTTGAATATTTGGTTGTTAGTTACTGACCTCAGTAACTTTGAGAATTTGGTTGTTAGTTACTGACCTCAGTAACTTTGAGACTTTGGTAGTTACTTACTGACCTCAGTAACGTTCAATATTTGGTTGTTAATTACTGACCGCAGTAACGTTGAGTATTTGTTTGCTAGTTACTGACCTCAGTAGCGTTTAGTATTTGGTTGCTAGTTACTGACCTCAGTAAAGTTTAGTATTTGGTTATTAGTTACTGACCGCAAATAATGTTGAGTATTTGGTTGGTCGTTACTTACTGACCGCAGTAACGTTGAGTATTTGTTTGCTAGTTACTGACCTCAGTAGCGTTTAGTATTTGGTTGCTAGTTACTGACCTCAGTAAAGTTTAGTATTTGGTTATTAGTTACTAACCGCAAATAATGTTGAGTATTTGGTTGGTCGTTACTTACTGACCGCAGTAACGTTGAGTATTTGGTTGCTAGTGACTGACCTCAGTAACGTTGAGTATTGGGTTGTTAATTACTGACCGTAGGAAAGTTGAAAATTTTGTTCTTAGTTACTGACTTCAGTAACATTGAGTATTTGGTTGTTAGTTAGTGGCCGCAATAACGTTTGGTATTTAGTTGCTAGTTACTGACCTTAGTAACGTTTAGTATATGGTTATTAGTTACTGACCGCAATAACGTTTAGTATTCAGTTGTTAGTTACTGACCTCAGTAACGTTGAGCATTTGGTAGTTAGCTACTAATCTCAGGAACGTTAAGAATTTAGTTGTTAGTTACTGACCTCAGTGACTCATAACCGATTACTGAACGTTAAAATAAAACAACTATTTATCTTTAGTAATAAAGCCCTGATGATGCTGTGAAAAGTGAAACCGGTTTGCAAAAGTATAATATAAACTGTTACAGTGTATTGTGGAAAAGTACCAGAGTTAACTTCAAAATAGTGTACATACAATGGAATTTTACCAAAAGTGCCCACAATGAAAAAAAAGCCAGGTTAAGACTTCGGTCGTTCAAAGGCAGAGCGTAGGGTGAAGACCATAAAATCGTTTGTGGTTAATTGGCTTAATAATAATAATAATAAAAGACTCGCTCTTCAACCTTGGGTCAAGAGCTGGATTCAGAAGGCAGCAATTTTGGGTACGGCCCGCATTGTGCGGAGATTCCTCAGTCTGTCTCCCTGACCACTGACGGTTTAGTTTAAAGACCACCGTCTTTGGGATACTATTTTTTATGTTTATATTTTTATTTTATTTTTTATTTTAAATGTATAAACTTAAAAAATAAGATGTAATATTAATAAATGGTAATAA
>NJDC01002520.1:97619-116248 GCA_002245475.1 Calephelis virginiensis
TGTATTTGCAGATGTTCCTGTACCTGTTACTTCTGGTTTTCGTTTTGGCGGTTGTCTGGCGCGGCAGATGGAAGTATAAAAGTTTGAGTCATTTACCAACTTACCCTATACTCCCTTTAATTGGAAATGCATATGTTCTCCGAGGCGGTACAGCCGGTAATACTTTCCTTGTTTAATTTTTTTTTATCGAATTACCGTAAGTACATTCCAGGATAAAGCCTGAATGAAGTAAATCAGTTATACTACTTACGCGGAATTAACAAAATAAAGGCTTATTTTACATCTACTATGTATAATGCAAAGTAACGCCTGATTCAATAAAATGTTTCAAAACCGTCTTCCTTTTTGTTTATGTGTAACATTACGGTAATGTTATATACAATGTCTTAGGTCGGCCCGATTTTCGAATTAAATACCTACAGCCGTGCGGTGAGTCAACATGTAACATTGGGGTTAGATGAATTTGTATAATAGGATATTTATTTGTTTAAGCCCAATCTTGTCCACGCAAAGTTTAGTTATATAACAATATCAGGATGAAAAAAGTTTATTTTAATTATCAACCCCGAGGCCCAAGTTTCATTTTTCGACGAGGTGGGCATTTCTATGTAGAACATTTAAATGTCTATATTTTTGGGTCAGCGTGTATATTAAATTTAACCAATTATATAGTATTTGCAACACTTTCATTTCCTTTCCACAACATATTCTCTATAATATTCTATAAGTATTATTTTTAGAATGGAATTCCACCAAGCACCGACGATAAGAAGTATAGAAACAATAGTATTTGCTTTAAATACGATATTGAAGTTATACTTCTTTTGGCGCGTTAGGAAAAAATGATAAGGGTAAATTTTTACGATGCGCGCGCACACCGTCACGAAAAACCGACATGATGAAGTTAGCTATGAAGTTAGCTATAGATAACATTTTAGTTTTTAAAAAGATTTTTATCTTATTACGCCGAAGAAGTATAACTTCTAATGCGTGTACATAAGTACACACACACTTTTTTTAAAAAAATAAAGAAAAATAAATATTTTAATTATGAACCCAAAGTTTCAAACGCCTAAATTCAGGCTAATGCGACAATTTGAAACTCAACATTTTTTTTTGTTAATTGGTTTTTATTTTACAGGAATGGCAGATGTTATACGTGACGCTGGCCTAACGTCGGAAAAAACAAAGTTACCTTTTTTGCTAATGTTAGGCCCAATTCCTTTCATAAGTAAGTAAAAAAGTGTTAATTAAAAGAGATATGTACATGTAGGATAGTAAAAATAAGAAACAGTATGGAAACTACCTACAAACTTTCGAAATGGCAGACTCACATAAACATACACTTCTTAAGGTTGTTTGGCAGAGATCGATCTGAAACGATAAGACCGCCTTTGTGCACCTAAGTTAAATATTATAAGGGAAAGAGTGTGTAAGAAAAAAATTATATTCACGCCCATATCCTCAAAGAGGTAGGCAGAGGAACAACCAGGTCACCCACGACTAGCTGAAGATACTAAGTCCCACAATGTGATAGGTGGCAAGCCTATCGCCAAGCGGGCACTTATCCCATCCGAGCAACATTTTTTTATTAGAAAATTGGAAAAACCCAATTTTCTTATTGTTGCCGGACCCGAGATTCGAACCCGGGACCTCATGAAGTCAAGTCCAACAATTGAACCGCTAGACCACAGAGGCAACTACTATGTATGTATGTATGTATGTATGTATGTATGTATGTATGTATGTATGTATGTATGTATGTATGTATGTATGTATGTATGTATGTATGTATGTATGTGTGTATTATTTTGTAATAATTTTGGTGCATTATAAAGTGTATTCATTCATTCACTTCGCCTTTAAGCGGTTTTCGCGGTGCTGTAATAGTGATTATTTTGTCAAGACCAGAGGTCAAAATGCTTTTTTCGCGATATTGTTAGAAATGCCATTAGCGGAATCGTCTTTTGCTGGACTTAACCAACGCATTGTGATCACTTACTAATATTATTTGTAAAATTAGTAGTTACTGCATTTCGATTGATAAAAAAAATAACATAACAACCCTATTACTTTAAAATAGTGTAGGTTTTATCAACCAGTTATGGGCTTCCCAAATGTACAATCGTGACACCCTGGGGCGTCATGGCGCTGACCAAGGGACGTCGGGTGTCAATGCGACCAAGTTGAGTGAGTTATCTGATTTTAGGAACCGGTTACTAGATTTGTGCTTATTATAACTGATACATGGGGTGTGGGCTGGGTTAAGAGGAGTCGTAAAAAGACAGCTTGTGCAAAATGGTATTTGAACCGGAGTACCCCCCTCTTCTGACACTGATTGGGTTAAGGGACGTCGTTAAAAAACAGCACGTCCTAAGGGCGTCACACTACAGAAAAGTTAGGGAAGCCCTGACTTTACCATATTTGTATGCGACTGTGGGTACAACTGTTTATAAATAGATGCTTATTTCGAAACTTCTTCTTCTTCTTTTATAAATATGGCTTTCGATCGTCTTTCAGGACTACTTTGCCAATGTCAAGTTAGTTAATTCTTATCTAGTCATGTCATTAGTCACTATGTACAAAGTCATATCAGGTCAGGGTCTTGAGTAAAGCGGTGGTTTCGTTACTCAAGCTCATCTAGGAGATTTGACGGCAGCGATGAAATAGACGATACACTAATTTCTTCATGATTATTTCATTTATGCACTTTCACTGAACAAAATTCATCTAATTCCCATATAAATTAACCAATTTCACTCAATATAAACACACAATTCAATAATAATGAAAAAATTACGACCACCTTCATTCACGATGGCCCCAAAACTCAATTCAAAACTTAAGGCAGAGTCATTTTAATATACCGCATTTGACAAAATATGTCAATCCTGTCAAGTTTGCGACACTAACAAACTTAACTAGATTGACATGTAGGACTACACACACACATATACAAAACATTAACATAACTATCTTGTAAATATTTGTCAAAATAAAACATAAATATGCATTATTTTAACATAAATACGTATGTGTATATATGTACCTATTTGAAATGAAAAGCTAAAACAAATCTGAAACACTAACTTGAAATAATGAAATAATATTATTACGAAGACCCAAAGTCAAATTTCGATGAACTGTCAAATGTTATTCATTAAATTGCCCTCCTTAAGCACGTTTGGTAGGTAAAAAAAATCACAGCTTTTCTCTTTCTAAAAAATTTGTGACTTTTTCCCAAATCACGATTAAAATCAAATATACTAAAAGCAGATATACAATGCGAATGTGGATGAACGTAGGTACCAGGGGAGACCAAAGTTGACATTCCACGATCAGATCTCTCGGATATTATCCGAGGGTGGTGTCAAGAGTCTCCGAAATCGACGTGTTTGTATGAAAAGTGTAATGAATGTGAAGGATTCTAGACAGGTTGGTCAGGATTGTGAGGTCTGGCACTCGATATTCTATCCTACTATTTATTATTCTAGCCTACCACGTAAGGGACTTGGCGTGAAGATATGTATGTATTGATCACTTGTTTATATGTTTCGTAGGTGTTTCAGATCTTGAAGAAGTTAAAGCTGTAACAAACACGTTTTTGGATAAGCCATATCTGTACGATTTTACATTAGATTTTCTTGGAGGAGGTATTACTGTAGTACCAGGTAAGAATGTGCATCTCGATTAGTAAATGAACGTGCAATATGACAATTTCATTGGTCGTGGAGTTAGCGTACACACCTAAGTTCAATAGACTAGAGTTGGATTCCCGACGGGGGCAGCCATATGTGTGATGAACATTTAGATGTCTGCATAACTGGGTCTGGGTTTTAATTAAATTTATTCTGGTCTATTTTTTTATACAAGAGAAGGCAAACGAACAAGTGGGTCACCTGATGAAAAGTGATCACAACCGCCGACGGACATCCGCAGCACCAGTAGTATCACAGATGCGTAGCCGACCTTAAAGGAATGAGTACGCTCTTTTCTTGAAGGTTCCTAAGTCATAATCGTTTGGGAATACCGCCCTGGGTAACTTATTCCACAAAGGTGTTATGCGGGGTAAGAAAAGTCTTCGGAATCGCAAAGTTGTAGATCACCACGCATCAAAATGATGGGCGTGATACTTTAAGCTCTGACGCGATTTCTGAAGGCGGAAATACGCGACGGGACCCTGCGCCATTTTATTCACGCAAGCTTCCTGCACCATCTTACGAATTTTCGATCAGGTCACGTGATACGAGTTTAGAAGTTTTAACTAGTTCCAAAAAAAGTGTGCAACAGCGCTAAAGATGGTTTCACTCCAAAAATAATGCCATATCTGCTTTTAAGTTATTCTTTCGGAAAAAATATGAATTACTTAATGTATTCGCAGGTGAAATATGGAAAAAACATGTCAAAAGTCTGGGTAACTCTTTCTCAACAAATGTTGCGGAGGGATTGCAGACCATGTTCAATGAACAATCTAGAAAATTAGTGGATGCTTTAAGAATGAAATCTGGTTTGGGAGATTTCGATGCAATGGATGATATTTCAGTATTTTCTATGGGATCTATTTGCCGTAAGTTTAATACAATTTTTATTAAACGTTCGACCGCCTCGTTGGTCGAGTGGCTAGCGTACACGCCTAAACATCGACCAACTGTGAGGCTCGGGTTCAATTCTCGACGGGAGCAGACATTTGTGTCATAAATGTGTGGGATTAATTGCTCCTCATGCCAATCTCTGCAAATTATTTGTGAATGTAATAAACTTTTGTAAATTAGATTTATAAGAAAAAAGACAAGCCCGCTGAGTTTCTTTCGCCGGATCTTCTCAGTGAGTGGCCGCGTTCCGATCCGGTGGTAGTTTTTAGAATTATATAGACGCGTTACAATAATCTGTATATGGATCTACGTAATAAAAGCTATTTTGAATTTGAATTTGAATTTAAACATTTAGATAGTCCACATTTCCGGTTCTGGGTGTTTATTAAATTTATTCTGGTATATTTAAGTACTTCTATGTAATTAAACCGTGGACTTGTTCCCCCAACACAAATATATAATTTGCTTACTTTAGGGTTAGATTCAATTTGTGTGACTTGTCCAGGGATATTCATTATGATTATTAATATTACTTGTTTATTATTAATGTTTTTTAATCAGGTCGTATAGAGTATCTGTGCAAAATTTGTATTGAAATCAATAAGAAAGTTACTCTATCATTTTGTCTTTTTTTAATGGAAAAGATAGCAAACAAGTACATGGTTCGTCTGTTATGGTAGGAGGCAACCGTAGCCTATAACCATAGAAGTTGTTGATGCGTTGCTGTCATGTGGCCAGTTAGGCCAATTGTACAAGTCTACCGGCTACTCTACCCTTCGAACCGGAACATGTCATTTTCATTAAGGTGGCAGAAACTTGGGGGTGGATGTCTACCCGGACAAGTTGCTATACAGCGCTCGACCATCAACGATCTGTCTAATGACTCGTTTTACCCTTGTTCGTCTCTTACGAGCTACCAGGCAGCAAAGGTTTCTCCGTGTTGGTTCGGGCTCCTTTGCAGAATAGGCCATCTGCCTTCCTGCCAGACAGCTCGTAAAAGGCAAGCATAGGCTTACCGTCACCAATACCGTGACATCCTACTAGGTGGTAGAGTTTCGCAGCGCGAGTCCTGGTTGGAACTACCGTGCTTAGAACCAGGAGATGGAGACAGGATAAGTTTTACCCTTTTCGACTGCAAAGAAACTAGGACATACATTTTATATTTCAATACAAACTGAACTGGTGGAACGAAGTTCGCCGGAAGAGCTAGTTTAAATATATTTTTTTATATAATTAGTTTGGCAAATACCTGTATCAATGAATTTATTAGATGTAGTAATTATACTGCCACATACCAACTCAGCTACAAGGACAGCCATTATTTTTAATGTACTGCATTTTATTCTATTATAATTGTTGTTAATTATTATTTAAGTTATAATTAATAACTTGAAATAATTCATAACTTTAGCACTTTAGTTTTGGTAATTAATAATAAATTTACTTTACACACTGAATATAAATTACCCTGAAGCGGAATAAATCGCACATAAATTACGCGCACTTATTAAGTAGTCAAGTTACGAATAATATCCAGTTTGTTTTCTATGGCTTCGTGTATTTATTAAATTTATATCATTACAACGGACTAACACCCTTAACATAAATATATAACTTGCTTACTTTAGGGTTAGATTAGACTTGTCCAGGGATATTTATTATTATTATTATCATTTATTAGCATTATTTGCTATGAATACCCCTTAGGGAATATGGGCGTGAAGATACTTTTTTATATTGGAGTGATCTTTTTCAATTAAACTTAAACTTTTAAAAGTCGAAAAAAGTTTGTGATTATGAAACTCCTATGGATTCCAGCCAGACCAGACCTTCAGACCGTTTTTTTTATAAAGTTTAATAAATTTTATAGAGTCCGTAAATTTCCAGCGCAACCTTCAAATACGAACAGGAATTATAAAAGGCATAGTCTTGACAAAATCATCTAAAGAGATACATACGATTTTTTACAAAGTACGTTAAAAGGAAAAAATCTATTTAAACATATAATTTGCTTACTTTAAGGTTTGATAAATTAAGGCTGCGAGAACCAGAGTAGCCTATCTACAAATAGTATGATTTACAATATGGAGGAAAGTAAAAATATGTAATTTTAAAATTGGTTTCATTTGTGCTGCCATCTGTTTCAAGATAATGTAAACAATTTTAGGTATCTATGGTCTTGACGAATAACATGTTTATTTTAAGAAAATCTACTTAGTTCAAAAAATATTAGTATCTTCACGCCCATATCCCCGAAGAGGTCGGCAGAGGCACAACCAGGGCACCCACGACTAGCCGAAGATACTAAGTCCCACAATGTGATAGGTGGCAAGCCTATCGTCAACCGGGCACATATCCGATCCCGAGCAACTTTTTTTACAGTCCAGGTGGGACTGCTACACCATAGAGGCGATCATCAGAGGCAAAAAATATTAAAATGCAGTTATGCCACTCTGGTGCTAGCCGCCTCAATTCCCTCGAACGCATAGGGACAGATATATAAACGATACCTGAGTGAATTCAACCACTTAGTATGCGTTTGTCATAGCTAAAATAATGTAATGTATGCTAAAATATTTTTTTTTATGATATTGGAAGGCCGACAAGACAAAAATATCTGGTTTACCGATTTTAAAGTTCTAGTTCTCGAGCTCTTAGGAGCTGCTTGACAGGAAGGCAGATGGTCAATACTAAAACCTGGACCAATACGGAGAAAAAGTGTTGACAATAAAAAAAAACAGTTCTTACGATTCTACAACATTTATTTATCACCAGCCCGGCGAACTTAGTATCGCTTGACATTAAGTCACAAACAGTTAGTATGGAAAATAATAGGAAAAAAATACCACGTCTTTCAAACATTATTCATCGGTGTTCCACTCCTCCTCTTTTTCTTTTTTTTCGATTCATGGGCTCTAACACTAAAACTAATCTAACACTAAAAGAAAATTCGAACCCGTACTTCCTGATTTTTTTAAGATCAGCGCATTCAAGCAAATAAACAAACAAACTCTTCAGTTTTATAATATTAGTGAAGTAAAGATTTATTTATTTATTTGAAATTTATGCACTATGTGTTCTAATGCTATGTGGCATTCTCGACCAGTCAACCTAACTTTATTTAAAACAATATTTAAATCTAGTGCATAGAAGAAAACGACAGGTTGCACTCCGGGAATGCCGGCAGAAGTGAAAACTTGAATATTAACGTTGTACATTTTTGATATTTTGGAATGGTTAGGGAATAATTTTGCACGATTCGCTTTAATTATCAGTATGAAAGTACTATAATTTATGTGATAGAATACAATATTCAATTATTGCGCTGTCGTACACTGACATGACAATACGAACATTTGCGCAAGCGCCCTGCGCCGTTTTACGAATAACGATCAAGTCACGTGTCCTGACGCGAGCTTAGAAGTTTTTACCCATTCCGAAAAAAGGACGCAACACCGCTAAAGAAGTTTTCACTTCAAAAATTATTAACATTTACAAACACATTTATACCTAACTTTAGGAAGCGTATTAAATATGTGTCAGCATATACATATATATCAAAAAAATACTTACTAATATTTATCAGTATAAAACAAATAACAAAATAAATATTTCTTTGTGGTCTAGCATTCCGGTGCCGGACTTGAATTCATGAGGTCTCAAATACGATCTCCGAGTCGACAGCCAAAAAATGTGCCTTCTTTTAATTTTCTAATGAAAAATAAAGTTGCTTGATATTGGCTATGTGGCCGGTTGGCGATAGGCTTGCTACCTATCACATTGTGGGACTTAGTGTCTTCGGCTAGTCGTGGGTACTCCGGTTGTACCACTGCTTACCTCTTCGCAGACGTGAAAATACCTTTTTTTTATAAATACGTAGATATAAAAATTAAATACCAATCATATCTGCTAATACTATCTTAAATAGAAGCAAACTTAGTTAAGCTATTTCTGATCTCAATAGGGAGAATGCACCAAAGTGGAACAGTACGTGAACGATTTGTATGGTTTTATGGATGAAAACTCTTTTGTAAAAACAGTAAGTAAAAGTAAGCATCTTCACGCCTATATCCCTGAAGAAGTAGGCAGAGGCACAACAAACAACCAACCCACGACTAGCCGAGGATACTGTCCCACAATGTGATAGGTGGCAAGCCTTCGGCAAGCCACGCCAATCGGGCACATATCCAATCCTGAGCAACGTTTTTTTTAATAGACAATTGAAAAAACCCAATATATTTTTGTTGCCCGACCCGGAAATCAAACCTGGGAGCTCATGCAGTCAAGTCCGACAACTGAACCACTAGACGACAGAGGCGAGAGAAAAAAACAGTTTTATTAATATTATACCTTAATGATATAGTTGCAGCAATGGGAAAAATACAAGACTTTGAAAACGTATACAGTAATTTCTTTTATAAAACAGTAAACAAAATATTAAAGTTAGCCGTTCAGAGAGGAAGCAATATTTTCTACCATATTGACTGGATTTATAAATTATCACCATCATACCGTGAGATGAAGGCAAATATAAAAAAAATTAAAGCAGTTTCTGGAAATGTAAGTATTTTTTTTAATCTATCTAAATTGTATTGTAATAATAAAAAAAAAAAATATTTTCTGTTGAGCGTATTTAATGACAGTAAAAAAGGTAATCGTATCAAGTTCCTAAGAATTTAAGAAATTTGTTGTTGTATCTTTTGAAGACACAAATTAGAAAAATTACTGACAGTGCTACAAAAAGGACATGTGATAAGGGAAGTAAGGAAAGAAAAGAACTGACACGGTTAAAAATTAGTGCTGATGTAGATAGTAGTTTGACTGTCATGATATTTTAATATCGAATTCCTTTGGCAACGACTGTACTCAGAGACATTAATTGTCTTTTAACCGACTTTAAAAAAAGGAGGAGATTATACAGGGTAACATCTAAAGCACCAGCCAAATTTTGAGAAACGGTTCAGAATGGGTAACACTTTCGATCTATGAAAAAAATAAAAAAAACACTATATTATATTACTTTCATTCGATGCAAAATAAAAGTCGCATTCGGAGGATGGTGACGTCATTAGGTAGGACATAGCGTGACAACAAGTGAAGTATTTTTGCGGACTGTTTTAGATAAATGTATTTGAAAGTAAATATTATAGTTTAGCAATTATATTTGAAATGCATTACCATTTAAGCCTTATATTAAAATTTAGTTGTCCTTTAACACGTTCATTGCCATGGTAAAATCTATGAATTTCGGGAATGGCCAAAAATATTATTTTTTCATTTCGTTTTAAGTGGTCTAAAAATAAGTTTATCTGTCATTTATTTGTTTTTAAATTATTTTAATAATGTGTATTTTGCTCTAAATATTTGTCACGCGATATTGCGTGATTGGCCATACGTAATGCAATTATAGTCCATAAGGCCGGCAACGCGATATAGTGTGATATGTAAATCAGATGAAATTTAGTTACAGAGATACATTTTCACCTTTTTTAGTTTTTTGTAAGAACGGCTTGTGGATTGTCTTTTAGTTTTCTGTTTAGTGTTCCGGTATAATATGTGTCTTTGTTTAACAAATTTTTAGCCAAGCCGTAGCTATTATAAATATTATCCATGAACACACATTGCAACTTGCCATCCAATAACTTTTCTACGATCTTGTCAGTGTCTTCCTTGCCTTTCCTGCAGGTTCCATCCCCCCCCCCGCAACGATATAGCTCGGACCCTCGGGGGGAAGACCTATTTTCCTAAGGAACCTATCAACCTTTCCTACATAAATATCGTCATCTGAATCTAGTAAGAGTTCTTCCAAATCCGCACTTCGTAGGTGCTTTTTTGCACGGTCTAGCTTTGTGTGAAGTCTTTCAGATGGTCCTGGTTTGATACAGCAAAACTAATAAATAATGTGGTAATACCGAAACAAAATTTGAAACAATTCGTCTAAATCAAACACCGGTACGGTGCGCACCGGCGCATCACAATGGGCTACAGCTCGACAGGCCAAGAGCGCTTTACGAGAGCTCGATCCCTTCTCTAGTGGCCTATGTGCATATCTCGCTCTGTTTTGCTGTGGCCGCTTCGGTATCGCCCATAGAAACTTGTTAGGAGTGATCACGCGATATCGCCTGACCAGCAACGAACGTGTTAAAAGTGACCCTGTCTGTACATTCGACTCCTATATTATTTATGTAGCTATGTTAATCGCTTTCTCCGTCATTTCTGAACTTATTTTTATGTTTGGAAGAGCGCACCTCGAGGTTTTAACCAAGTCTGGATCTGATAATAAAAGCTCCGGAAAAAATTGAGGGAAATACTATTTTTTGTGTGCTGTTTTACTGCGTCTGTGCTGTGTTAATGGTAATCCGTCATTAAGTCGACATTTTCAGAACAAAATTGTATCTTATTGATAGAATAAAAATGGTAATTGACGCGTCTGAGTTTGGTCGTAAGTAACTTTAGTCATTGTAGTAAACTTGTAATCAATAAATTGATAATGGTGGTAATTTTGTTGCGCACTCACTAAACTGCCTTTAAGTTATCGCTATCTTCTTTCAACGAAAGGTATAGGAAGAGACAAAACACTTTTAGTGTTGTCAGATTAGTCTGTACGACATTTTTACAGACTCTGAAAACGTTGATTAAAACACCACAATTTGACATGTTCGGACTAATCTGACATATCTGAAATGTTCCATCTCCTTTGTTCTTGTTCTTTTAAAAAAGATAGCATGCACCTAAAATAAGTAGTTTGTGAACAGCAGAATCACCAACAATGCTCAAAAAACGAAAAGAATAATAACGGTAGTTTTTTTTTTTCAGATAATAAACAATCGTATTCATGAAAGACGTGAAATCAAAAATGGGAACATATCCTCAAAAGACAATACTACTTACAAAACGTATCTGGACCACTTGCTTTCACTGTATGAAGCAGATTCCCTTGAATTTGAACGAGTCCAGGCTGAACTCAGCACAGTTATGACAGCTGGATACGACGCGGTAACAACCACAATCTTCTTTGTCTTATTTTTGATTGGATGTAATCCGGAAGTGCAAAAAAAATTGTATGATGAGTAAGTTTTATTTTTAATATGTCGTCTGTCATACACACAAAAACACTTTCACCTGTAGATTAAATTTGACTTCACTACATAAACAAAGTCGCTTCCTCTGTCCCTTTGTATGCTTAAATCTTTAAAACTACGCAACTGATTTTGATGCGGTTTTTTTAGTAAATAAAGTGATTGAAGAGGAAGGTTTATATGCATATTTTATACCCATGTGATGCAGGGGTGGGCCGCTAGTTGTTTATAAGTTAAGTCATACACATAAATACACTTTCGCTATCGATTACAACAAACATAAAGCTAATACAGTACAATAGCCGAGCTTATCTCCAGCAAAAGAGATTTCTACCAAATGACCCGTGAAAATGAAAAACGGTAACAAAGATAAACGTAGACTAAATTGTTTTTCTTTACCTTAATAGGCCGAAACCCCCGTCACAGAGCAGCGACGCACTTACATCTAAGGTCTGCAGGCAAAGGTTGTCGCTCAATATCAGGATCGCCGTGACCATGTTCACTGTCTTATGACATAAAGAAAATATCTTTGTTTTGAAAACATCAATATAATTTTACATTCAAAAATTACATTTATTGTTTAATGTAGGATCAAATTATTTTATGAAGATGACAAACGAGACGTCAAGTCGGAAGATCTTGAACATTTGCCCTACCTAGATGCTGTGGTAAACGAGTCTATGAGATTAATGCCGTCAGGGATGATTATTTTGCGAAAGGCCGACCAAGAACTTGACATTGGTATGTTCTTAAATTTTAAAATGTAGTCACAGGTACATCTCCTGTACATCTTCTGCTGTTTCTCCCCGTCTTGGTCTGGATTCCTTTGCAGAATAGACCATCTGCCTTCCTGCCAAGCAGCTCACAAAAAGCGAGCATAGACATACTGTCACCAATACCGTGACATCTGACTAGGTGTTAGAGTTTCGTCTCGCACGGAATGGCCCACCTTACCTATTCCTGCCGTCATAACGTCAGCGCTTGCTGTTGACATGTTTCGATTCGGAAGATGAGGTAGCCGGTAAACTTACTTTTGCTCGCTCGTTATCATAGCACCATTACCACCTTTGGTGTTACTAGGTGGCATGATTTTCTTACCATCAGGAAATCCGTCTGCTTGTTTGCCTTTCAATATTATAATTTCTAAACGTTAATGGGAAATCTCATTTCTCATTATATCTTCATCATTACCATTAGTCATTTCCCCGCTAGGAGAGTGATGTGCAGCAACTTGCCTGGGTAGGAATCCATCGCCTTATCTATTTCTGCTGCCATTATGACCGTCTCAAGTTCTGGTCCGGATTTGGCTGAAAGTTGTTAAGGGTGTAGCTTAAAACCGGGAGATGGACATAGGATAATTTTTATCCCGTTCGACTCTGTGGAAACTAGGAAAAATATTATTTAATTTTTTCCCATACATACCTACTGATTGGCTGGAACGAATTTTGCCGCAGCAGCTAGTAAGATATAAAAATAGCTGAACCGACTTACAGTTCATAAATGTTTGGTGTATCTATGCTTTGTCTCACCTATTTAGATTCCTTTTTGTCTAGATTCTAATTTACGAGAACATCTCACTCTCGAACCTGCATTCTGTATTAGCCTAATTATTTTATGTCTATACTAATAATATAAAAAAGGAAAAGATTTATTTTTTTGTTTTTTTGGTAGTTTGGAAGGAATAGGCTCCAGAACTACTAGACCGACCGACTACTACTTTAGAATGCTACATTATCCTGAGTGACATAGGCTATGTTTTATCAAAATCGGTGCGTAGAAGCCAAGTTACGCAGGCGAAGCTGCGCGAAACTGCTAGTATAAAATAATACTTCATATTATAAACCATTAATATAAAAGGTGTTTCTAAACTAGGTGTTCAAATTAGTAGACAATAATCAGAATGATTAATAAAAGATGTATACACAAAATTGACGTGATTCAAATGACTTTTTGTTTTGAATATGGCGGTACGTTTTGTCTTCTCCTTCTTTTTTTATAAATATAGCTTTCAATCGTTTTTCACGATTTATTTAGCCAATGCCTACGTTTTGTCATTTCAATTACATTGTGCTAAACTCTTGCTAAAAAGTCATTTTAGTAACGGCATTTTTTTTATCTGTATACTTCTGTTAGATGTGCTAAAAGTTTGTGTAAAAATTCAAATACCTGTTTTGGAATAAACCTGTATATCTTCTGTTTTTTGTGTCTTTTAAAAAGGATCATGCGTCATACCGAAAGGGGCCATTTGTGGAATCAACATTTGGGGAGTAGGACGGTCAAAGCGTATCTGGGGTGAAGATGCTGACACTTTCAAACCAGAACGATGGTTGGACGGGAATGCGTCTGTTTCGAATATGATACCATTTGGTACGGGTAATAGAACATGTCTTGGTAAGTATTTTTATGTGATTTTATGTAGGACTACCAAGCAGATGGATTTCTTAGTGGATTTAATTCTAATGGACTGGAAACAATCGCATAACTCTTCTGATGGTAAGAGATTGCTGTGGCTTAGAATCACCATAGATGTTACGTGCGTCATTGTCCTATGGGATCATTATTTTGGCATAAATAGTTTAGATGGTGCATGCCTACTCAGGCAAGTAGCTGCACATCAACCACCTAATCAATGTATGCTCGACTCTTACGAGCTGTCAGAAAAGATGGTCTGTTCTACTCAGCTGCTACCCGCGGCTTTCTAAGTCAAAGTTTCTAAGTGCATTATAACTTTTTTATTTAGTGAAATGAGATTTTTTCGTTTATCAAACTATTAAATATCAAACACATATACCATAAATAGGTTAAGTGTATTGTATTTTTTAATAAAAAATGTCAAACAAAATAGCATTGTCATAAAATATTTTACAAACATACAATTAATTAAAAATTTAGGAACACTGCAATAAAACATTACATTGCACATTGCAATAAAACGACTTGGACTAAGTACGACACTAAAATTAAGTATTTTCTACTATTTCCCTGAGATTCCATCATCATATCCAGTCTTGGTGGCAAAAGTATCATCCTCGAAAGTGCGGTCTTTCAAATAAAAAAAAAGTTTACAATTGAAGAAGAAATCGATTAATGTACTAACAAAAAAGATGGAAATCGAACACATATCCTTTTTATACTTGAAGTAGGTGAAAAATGTATATTATAGGTACTCTTTCTTTCTCCAGATCACCGTTTTTTAGGGTGTCTATTATATTCGATATATCGTTACAGATGCGGTTAAAAAGTAATTTCGGACTTACAAACACTCAAACATCCTCCTCGTTTAAGCTGAAATAATGCGACCCACCATCACATTATTTACACGCACCTTTGCAGAATAGACCATCTGCCTTCCTGCCAGGCAGCTCGTGCATATGCTAAAGGCGAGCATATGCTTACCGTCACTAACACAGTGAAATCTGACTAGGTGGTAGAGTTTCGCAACGACTTACCCGGATTGGTACCACCTACCTATTCCTGCCGCCATTATGTCGTGACGTGTTCCGGTTTGAAGGGTAAGGTAGCAGGTAAACTTACTTTTGCTCGAGGCCTAACATCCTGGCCTCAGTTTGGTAACGCACCATTATCACTTTTGGTGTCTGTAGGCGGCGTGAATTTCTTACCATCAGGAAATCCGTCTGCTTCTTTGTCTTCAATTATAAAAAAATACTATTTGTTGAAACAAATATGTGTTAAATTTTGTATTGCCAGTATTTATTCGTGTTTTTTTCTTACAGGTAAAAAATATGCTGTACCTATATTGAGAACGGCAGTTATACATTGTGTTCGGGATTTAGAATTTTTCTCTGATGACCGAAACTTGGAGTTATCATTTGAAATAATCGTGAAACCTGTTAAAGGACATTTGATGAGAGTGGAACTGCGACAATGAAAGCTTAAAATGTAATTGGTCAATAAAACTACTTTAACGTTAAAGTAGTTTATATTCATTTTTATAAGTGAATATAAGCATAAATAGTTACCTACCGAGTTTTACCTTTTCAAGCGCTCATATGAACTTCGTTTGTATATAGGAACCGAACGTTGGTATTAACAAAGTTACTCACAATACGTTTATACGTATCTAGCTTACATTTGAATGCTATGAAATACTGTTTGAACGAGACGTAAGCAATATCCAGACTCTTATAATCACGCCCCAATCACGCCTTCCACAAAGGTGATATTAATGGAAACTTTGTTTGAAATCAGTCCAAATTTGGATTAAATCTACGTTCCACATGGATGCAAATCAGTTTTTTTTGCTTTGCATAATTCTGTGCTTATCCCTACGTTGTATAGTAGACGCAGTTGTATATCAGCATGAGACTAGATCACATGCGGTCGAAATGAAAGCACTACGAAAAATCTGTTCTCTCACGCTCGCTGGCCGCATTTGTAATATTGAAAACCGAGAAAGAGTGGTATTGAAAAAAATTATGGCGTTATAATGAGAATGGGTGTAATCCGCTGGTTTGGTCATGTGGAAAAAATGACAAATGAAAGATTGACAAAGCAGATATACAATGGGAAAGTAAATGATGTAGTTAGCTGGGGAGACCTAGGTTGACATTCCACGATCAAATCGCTCCAGTGTTATCCGAAGTGTCAAGAGTCTCCGAAACGTGTTTGTATGAAAAGTGTAATGAATGTGGAGGAAGCCAGGCAGAACTGCCAGGATCGTGAGGTTTGGCACTCGATAGGTACTTGGCTTGAAGATATGAATCTATGTATGCACTAAAAGTGCACAACGCCGCTATAGAAGTTATCACTCCAAAAACGACAGTTTATCGTGATCAGAATCTTCACAATCTGACGCTAAACCCAACATTTTCCTTTTCGCGCTGCGTAACCGGTCAAAGTTACGCAAAAATCATTTATAAAAAAACTGAGTCCCACTAAAAGTTCTGTGAAAATTCATCGATAGCTTACCTTTTATTCATCATCATTATCGTTTATTGTCTAGTACTATAAGTGCCAGGGACCTGACAACCCTTTCCTCGCTTAAGCGCTTAAATTTCCAAACCCCGTCATTGTGTAACCCTATGTAACCCAAACGTTTGACTTAAGCAAATCATACGGTTACACTTTCCTTTACCCAATCGATAGGGTAACACTTTCCTTTTTGGTTTGGTTATATTGGTTACTTTTTGTAGATTTTATAGCTACGATGAGCATATAGCATGCTTGATAACTGATAAGAAAAGAAATAGCATTTATTTAAATGCAACTTTGGAACAAAATTACAGTGAAAAATTATACGCGAAAACAAAGAAAAATACTACAACAAAATTTACAAAATACTTACAAGTTTACTCACAAACACCACTAGCATTCAATTTCAAAGAAATACGACTTAAATAACACTTCTAATATCGCCTCGATATTTTTCTTATAAAAAAAATAAGAAAATCGTCCCTTAACTTCCACCCAAATTAAATATATTCATTACGCATTTTGGATTTAGTTTATAGTGCATCAGCGTTTGTGAAATACTCTACAAGTTTGGCGGTTTGTACTTTGTAGTGCTAATTTTTGAAAAAATTGAATATCATTTATCTGATTTTGGAAAAAGAGCATCAAAAGAGCTTGACTAGACTATCGTTAAATCATGTTCTCAATCGAATGACAAGAGTCGCAGAAAGGAATGTACAGTTGTAATTAGAATACCAACAAAAGCGTGAAAGAGAGTATGAAACTGGAAGGCAGACTGGCAAACAATTTCGAGAAGAACATAAAACTCTTTTTTAAGGAGATGAAGAAGTCTCGAGGTTTTTCATTTACATTCAGAATGAATAGAATTATTTTAGAGTGATACCCTTGCGAGCACGGATTTTTTGTATACAAGAGGAGGCAAATGAGTAAGTGGGTCACCTGATGGATAGTGATCACCTCTGCAACACCAGGAGTATCACAGATGCGTAGCCGACCTTTAAGGAATGAGTGCGCTCTTTTCTTGAAGGTTCCTAAGTCATAATCTTTTAGGAATACCGCCCTCGGTAACTAATTCCACAAAGGTATTATGCGGAGTAAGAAATGTCTTCGGAATCGTACAGTTGTAGATCGCCACGAATCAAAATGATGGGCGTGATACTTTAAGCTCTGACGCGATGTCCGAAGGTGGAAACCAGCGGCTAGACATCAAATCAAGCCGATCGGTAACTGCCCAGTCATTGATAATTCGAGTTGCTCTACGTTGCATGCGGTCAAACGGAAGGAGCTGGTACTGTTGAGCCCCGTACAGAGTTGAGAACAGTACTCCGTACGAGACCAAATTTGCGCTTTGTATAGTTGTAAGCGATTGGTCGGCTTGAAACACTATCTCACTTTACTGAGCACGCCAAGTTTTTTAGAGGCTATCTTAGCCTTCTCCTCCAGATGACTACGAAATTGAACATCACTCGAAATGTCAACGCCAAGCATATCACTGCAGGGTGTGGCAGTTAGAGAAACGCTCTCAAATCGAGGACATGCAACGGAAAACGCGCAAACTTGTGTCTTGCTACGATTAAATTGCACCAGAATTTGCTGGCCCCAAAACGAAATTTCAGACAAAAGATTGAACTTTAGACACAAGTTGGTTCCGGCTCTCGGTGACATGTTCCCGAGATATATTATGTCGGCCAAAGTATAAGGCTTCCCCAGTAGTGTCGTCTGCATAGGAATGAGTGTTACTAATTTGCGCCATGTCATTGATATGCAGAAGAAACAAAGTAGGAGAAATCACACAGCCATGATGACATGCTAAAATGGTGGATCGAAATTTTCAGAGATTCCTATAGATTAATCTATCCTGGTCGCGATATATTTATAACAAATAGTTCAGAAATAGCAAAGGCAGGTGACGACATTACGATGGAAGGCGATAAGAAATATAAAATATAGTAAGGCTGAGGGAGTATCTGTGGTCATAGCTGAGATGATATTTTTTTTTAGTCCCGCCATTGGTAACTCTTTTTGG
>NJDC01002520.1:116775-135081 GCA_002245475.1 Calephelis virginiensis
AGATTTTCCCTAGCGTTCTTATTTCGGCCGCATTTATCCTATTTTCAGGCTTTTTCTCATACGCTCACTTAATCAAATAAAGTATGTTGGAATAAGTTCAGAATTATGAAAAGCACCGTAACTCAAAACCTCATTTTTATATACCTTCCATCCCTTTTAAAATCGCCTTTGTGGTGTAGCGGTCCAGGTGTTGGACTTGACTGCATGAGGTCCCGAGTTCGATTCCCAGATCGGGCAACAAAAATAAAATTTGGTTTTTCCAATTTTCTAATAAAAAACATTTTGCTCGGGATTGCTTATGTTCCCGGTTGGTGATAGGCTAGCAATCTATCACATTGTGGGACTTAGTGTCTTCGGCTAGTCGTGGGTGCCCTGGTTGTGCCTCTGGCAACTTCTTCGGGGATATGGGCGTGAAGATACATTAAAAGATATACAATTTCATTCTCCGTTCTGTCTGAGTCTCTTACAAATATTATTACTTTAAAAAAAACAAAGTAATGGTCTTTCTGGGTCTTTCGTAATAAAAGTCAAAAGTACGCGAAGACAGTAGGCGTACCATCATTGTGTCAAAAGTAAGAGTTTATGCATAGACTGCAACTCTAACAAGGTCATCAATTTGAGCATCAAAAGTGTACAGGTAACAGTTAAAAGGAGGATGCAAGGGGTGTCCAATGGAATATTACAGTAGGCTCAGGCCGGTAACAGCATGTTTTGATCAGGTGTTTTCGCGCCGTAAATGGGCCAGAGACCTTTTTTGTGATTTCGTGGATCTTGAGGAAACATTTGGGGTACCAAAGCACGCAACAGGTATGCTGCGTGCTTTGCAGTCTATACATGGTATAGTGTACAGTGGATAGGATTAAAATTAATCCACCTTTACAATTATTTGTAATAAATTATTAAGCTTACCAAACATATAAATAAATAATATATCTATTAAAAGTATAAATAAGTGCTAAGACTTAAGTGATAAAATGTATATAAATATTTAACTTCTCTAAATTTAAGTAAATATTTGCACACCACAATGTGGTAGAATATTCGTATGCTTAAATATGTTTGTAACAACTTTTTGTTAAATAGTTTTTATTTTCATTTTCATATATATTTAGACGAGTGGTAGCATCATATCACTATGGTTAGATGTTAACATTAGCATCAAGCAGGGCAGTTTGTTCTTATCAGCGTGATTATTTATATTGTATTTTAACAAATGTCTCCAATGATTACCATCAATTAATGTGGAAATGTGTATGAATGAGAAAGTAGTGATTGAGATTATGGTCAGTTTTGGGCTCTTCATCAATCGAGCTGCAAACACTGGTCACAGTCATGAAAAAGGAAGTAGGAAAGGAAGTGATAAGGATGTAAGAATGATGTGAATTTTAGTCGACATTGTGTTGAAATAATGAAAGACTTTTTGACTCGGTAATGTTTTAAACAGTGATTAAAGCTACACCACGGATGTAGAAAGGAGAATTTGTCCAAGGAATACTGTAGTCGGAGCGTTGTGTAAGCTATTTCATGGCGGTTAGGGTCAGGGTGCTAGATAAGCTTTGTGTCATTCTGTGCTTATCCTAAATTTACTTTATGGAAGCTAAAGTTGGGTAATTCAGATAAAACAAAAAAGAGAGACAAGTGCGCCAGAAACCAGTGTGCCATTGAATATTGGCGATATTACATTCGCAATCCCCATTCTGAATAGTGAGATCGGAGAGAGAGTATTAAAAAAAATTTTTGACGTAAACTAAGAAAGAGCAATAAGTGATCTGTGTTGAAAACCATAAAATAAGTCAAAACAAACTTAATTGAATTCTATTTAATAAAAAAAAGTGACGCGAAGTTATTTAATATTAAATAATAATGTTCAAACATTTTTTAAGATTCTATTATTACTAATCTTTTAACATGGACGCCATTTTTCATTTATCAGCCTACTACATTGTTTCCAAACATTATGAATAATGTTTGTGCGCCATCTGTGATCTTTTATCGTAATCAATAATAGTTTTGATTGTGTGTGTCAAATATAAGGTAGTTTGTGTAATTTTTAATTTATTCATTTAATGCATTTGATAAGAATGATTATATAAAACATTGATGTTCTGCAATTCTCCTACAAATGAGTTATAAGTTTGCCAAATTCTACTCCTTCTATGTAATTTTTATAAAAAGGGGTTCCAAAATTTTTCCTCGCATGTTCATATTATAATATAGCTTCTAAATAGAGTTTGAAAATTTACTTCATCGATTTGTGTCTGTATAATATAACTATACAATAATCACATGCGCTTTTTAATACGTGTTAATTGAAAGCTGATAGCAGAAGCATCTATTTAAAAGTCCGTTGTTGGAGGTTGTACCTAACGTATCCTGGCACCAAGAGTCATTAATCATTTTTCGAGTTGCATACCATCTCTTCTAGATCTAGCAGTTGTCCTGGTCTTGAACCTATCGAAAGATGAAACTTATGGACTGCAATGCAACTTCAGTACAGTAAATGGTATCTCAATTTAAATTTTAACTTGTAAGAAACGCTCTTCACAAACTTAGTCCATGATTTCTTCTCTAGACACTGCGGAATGAGCTTGTGGGATCTAAATTGGTAGCTTAGAGTTTTCTACAATTGATTACGCTCACACATTTGCAATTATAGAAATAAATAGAAAATAACCTTTTACATCTTGACGCGCGTGACTTGACTTTGCGCTCTGTTAAGATGTCCGAAATATCGATTGTCTCATCTGTTCTGACAGCATCAGTTGTTACAGATAAAGTTGAAGTTTTATCGATCCAACTTTTCAATAGACATGCTTCTATTGAAGCAGTTACAATGAAGCCCAAAACTTAAAAGAAATAAAAATAAAAAAAGCGTTAATGTTACATATACTATATATTGAGCATTAGTGACGAGTCTATATGATTCTAAAATCTGCCAACCGGAACGCGGACTCACTATAAGATTTTTTCGAAGACTCTGGGCAAGCAATGGTTTACATACATCTCTACAGTATTATGTCCTTGATTTTTGTGAGATTTTTAAGTGACACTGTTACATAATGACTAGTTTTTCAGAGGAAAGACGCAACAATTTTGCCAATACTCCGACTCTTTGTAGCATTGTTTGGCAACTTTTCAAAAGGAAAGAACCATTCTGTAGACTGGCTTCTTCTCTCCGGTTTGAAACAATACACTTAAGTTTCGTCATCTGTCACAGTGTTATAGACAACCAATAACCATTAAACTTTTTGCTTTTTTTCTTGTGTTATATTCAGAAGATAAGCCTATAATAAAAAAAACAGTAAACATTTTTAAGACAGGACAACGTCTGTCGGCTGAGCTAGTTCTACACTAAACCTAATTTTTTTTATAACCTGATTTTTGTTATAGTTTGTTATTGTTTCTTAAATGATTTTTGTTTTTAAAAGTTTGATACTTTTTTATTTAGGAATCCTCAAGATTAACTACAGAAATACTTAATTACTTAGGCCCGGTTCCTATATTTAAAATACCACACGTTTTGCTTACGAATATTTGCTTTTTGTACGAATAGTACAAAATCTAACTATAGTAGTTCGTTTTCGATTGTTTACTCCAACCATTTTTGTATTACTATGAGCAACGCTTCATTACTTTTAGGCAAATAACCAATGGTTATACTGACGGATTACGGTTGGTTGATAATAGGAACCGGGCTTTGATTATACAAAGTTAAAATTTGTTAAGTGACCTTATAGTATAGTAGTACCATACTATACATACATACATATATACATACATACATATCTTCACGCCAAGTCCCTTACGGGGTAGGCAGAGAGTATCGAGTGCCAGACCTCACGATCCTGACAAACCTGTCTTGCTTCCTTCACATTCATAACCCTTTTCATACAAACACGCCGGTTTCGGAGACTCTTGACACCACCCTCGGATAATATCCGATTGATCTGATCGTGAAATGTCAGCCTTGGTCTCCCCGGGTACCTACATCCATCCACATTCGCATTGTATATCTGCTTTGTCAATCTTTCATCTGTCATTCTTTCCACATGACCGAACCAGCGGAGCATGCCCTTTCGCATACTATAACTATACTATTAGATATTGCACGTACATAAAAACTATCTACTTTGTGGAATTTAATGTTACATAAATCTGCTTTAGTAACTGTGAACAATCATAGGTTTTTTACCTAACTGCTTTGTTTTGCCAACTCGTAAAACCAGTATTAAAATAGCCACAAATTGCTCAAGCATAATTTTTTGTCCGATATAGTACCCGGAAAGTAATTTAATAAACTGTAGTTGGGCTAGGGTTGTCACCGAATCAGGGTAGGTAATGTATTTTTTTTATAATATTGGAAGATAAACAAACAGACGGATTTCCTGATTGTAAGAAATTCACGCCGCCTAGAAACACCAAAGGTGATAATGGTGCGTTGCCAACCTGAGGCCGGGATGTTAGGCATCGAGCAAAAGTAAGTTACCTTACCCTCCAAACCGGAACACGTCTTGACGCTATGGCGGCAGGAATAGGTAAGGCGGTGGTACCAATCCGGACGACTCGCTGCTAAATCTACCACCTAGTCAGATGTCACGGTGTTAATGATGGTGAGCCTATGCTCGCCTTTTACGAGCTGCCTAGCAAGGAAGGCAGACATTCTAATAAATAGGGTTGTAGAATTTGGCATTCATGGGTCTTTATTGAGATTGTGCGAATATTATATTAACCCGGGATATCAAGTTAATCGCAATCGTATTGAGCGTGTACAAAAACATTTCGTATATTGTCGGACATATAAGGATAATGAGTGTAAAACTCTTACATCTTATAAAGAACGACTGACTCATTTTAAGATAAAGTCTTTGCAAAGCCGAAGAGATATAGCAGATTGTATGTTTTTTTACAAAATTTTACATAATCATATTTGTTCTCCAAAATTATTAGCACACATAAATTTTAGAATACCTAGACCCATGTCACGATTACACGATCGTAAAACTTTATACTTACCTGACATAAGAACTAACTAACTAATTATCGAATTGCAAAACCTGTTAACGAATGTACTAATTTGGATGTCTTCAGTAGTTCCCTACCTTCTATGAAAAACAATTTTAAAAAACTATATTAAAATTTTATTAAGGTTTAAGAACGGTGCCAAACCAAGCCAATCGCTGCTTAGAGCAGCGGTCGGCAACCTTTTGGCTGTCAAGGGCCACAAGACGACAAAATTAACTAAAGGTGGGCCACACTTGTGATGTTAACCCTGGAAGCCAATAACATAATATAATATAATAATATTACGCATAATCGGTCACATCCTATAGAAAAAAATAAAATTGACACAGAGAAACGCGTTCTTAAGGCTGAGAATTCACACTATACGCCGTATAAGAAACGGTCAACCGCGGAAGGTTCATATGTATAACTTATTTACAAAACATTCACGGGCCGCAAGTAAGACGTAAGCGGGCCGCAAGTGTCCCGCGGGCCACGGGTTGCCGACCGCTGGCTTAGAGTATTGTTATAGGTACATATTTTTAACCGAGTTCAAAAAAACGAGGTAGTTCTCAATTTGGCCTTTATATATTTTTTATGTATGTACACTGATTTCTCCGTGGTTTCTATGCCGATTTTCGTATTTTTTTTTTGTTTGATGCGGACTATGCGGAATAGTTTCAATTGGTCCCATAAAAAATTTATTCAGGTAGGACCATTAGTTTTTATTTTATGAGCATTTTTTACTTGTTTTCACCTATGCCGATGTTTATTTTTATTAAATTTAATAATTTCAGCAATAAACTAAAAAGTATTAAATAAAAATAACAATGTTACTAAAACCGACTTGGAAACTAAAAGTAAAAAATAACAAAGATTTAATATTAATTATATACTACCTAATACTTATATGTGCTATTTACTAATAGGTTTGAATTCGGTGCCAATTCTTAAACTAATAATCATATTATAAGTAAGTATTGGATTGGCTCCGACTTCAGACCTGTTAGTAGATAGCACATATAAGTAATAGGTAGTATATAATTAATATTAAATCTTTATTATTTTTTACTTTTTAGTTTTGAAGAAGGTTTTAAGTAACGTAGTTATTTTTATTTGTTATCCAGTTACTTAGCATGTTGTGTTTACAAGTAGAAGAGGTCGGCTTAGAAAATTAGTTCAATTTAATTTCTATTATTTTAAGCATTAATTTAATTTGTATTAGTATTGTACAGAAGTTGTATCTCAGTTTTGTAGACCTAATAAACTAAAATCCTTAAACTATGGATAACGCACCGAATACATCATCTACACCCATTACAGTGCCCGCCAGACATGTGTGGACGGGAAAAACATTAGAATTATTTTTGCATTCGTCCAATATTTCCAGATACCCAGTAATTGCTGTATTGATATTTTTGATATGTTTTACGATTTTGAAATTTTACAGTGTAGGTACATGGATTTGAAAAAACACCCAATCGTAAACCAATAAAATACGTGAGTATAAGTAAATTTTTATGTTTGTGAAGAATGAACATTAGCAGCGCCCTCCATCGCGCGCCGACCTATCTAGCATACACTATAGTAAAGGGTTTTTTACTACGGAAATGTAGAGGACGTAACTTTATAAATGTCAAATTTTTTATAAAGATAAAACATATATCGCCTCTGGGGTCTAGCGGTTCAGGTGTTGGACTTGAGTGTCAGGTGTTCGAAAGAAAATTGGATTTTTTCAATTTTCTTAATAAAAAAAATGTTGCTCGGGATTGAATATGTGCCCGTTTGGCGATAGGCTTGCTACCTATCACACTGTGGGACTTAGTGTCTTCAGCTAGTCGTGGGTGCCCTGGTTGTGCCTCTGCCTACCCGGAGATATGGACATGAAGATACTTTTTTTTCATATTATCTTATTTTCTTATAGATCGAGTCTGGTATGAGTACAAGAAGCTTATAGATAGAACTGGAGACCAAAATATCAAATAGTACTTGAAGTCAAAAAATTGGCATTGAGATTTTGTGATTCGGGTGTCCAAATTTTCGGTCGGATAGTATTGAGAAAAAAGTATCTAAAGATTTTGTTTTTTTTTTATATGAGAGGTCAGCGAACTAGCTCACACACGGCTCTCCTGATAGTAAGAGTAATAGTATCTCCTGATAATATTTAAACTAATTAAGGTGACAAAGGCAAAATCAAATAGTAGTTTTATTTTAAGTATTACAATTCTTGTTATTAATTTATTTTTGACATTTGTAAATTTTGATTGGTTTTATGACATTACTATTAATTTGACATTTATAGCAGGATTAATAGAATGAAAAAGCATTAGCAATTGTTATCTTATGTTATTGTTTATTTAAATTGTTTAAATCTTGACTTTCAAAAAATGTATGTTGTTATACTTCTCCCCGTGTTGGTCCGGGCTCCGTTGCAGAATAGACCATCTGCCTTACTGCCAGGCAGCTCGTAAAAGGCGAGCATAGGCTTACCGTCACTAACACCGTGACATCTGACTAGGTGGTAGAGTTTCGCAGCGACTCACCCGGATTGGTCGTGGTACCAATCCGGGTGAGTCGCTGCAAAACTTACCTTACCTATTTCTGCCGCAATAACGTCATGACGTGTTCCGGTTTGGAGGGTAAGGTAGCCGGTAAACTTACTTTTTACCCGGCCTCACGTTGGCAACGCACCATTACCACCTTTGGTGTCTCTAGGCGAAGTAAATTTCTTACCATCAGGAAATCCGTCTGCTTGTTTGCCTTCCAATATCACAAAAAAAACTTACTTTGAAAAACATATATTCTGTTCTATTATATTCTATTCAACCGTGACAGCGACAACACTATTTTAGTTGGTAGTGGCCTAAATTTTAATTACGAGCTGCCTAGCAGAGAGGTTTTCATCTACTTGGCAAACCTGGACTAACATTAGTAAAATATGGTTTTGCTCATCCAAAACAATTGTTACGAGTTACATAGTTATATATTTTTTTATTACTTTTTATTTAGTAAATACATTTATTTAAATCCGCCTGATATCTAAAAACATAACTTGTGTAGACTTATGTCTGCCCGAAGACAACAATTTATATTTATATAACTAGTATAGAAAAAACTTTTGAAGTTTTATGTGTTTGTGGTGGATAAATTCAAAAATTGTATCGATTTTAAGAATAATTTAACCACTAGCTGCCTTATTCATAAAAAATAGTTAAATAACCTCCTAAACATTTCTTAACTAATCATTTGATTAAGCCTTAAACATTGTTTAAAAATGTGTTTTTCATAAAGTACATTTTGACAATGCTTAGTTAAATACTGTTTAACTTGGTAGGTTTTGGTAGAAATGTGGCTGTATGCGTATTTCTTTTGCTAAAAGTGAATTAAACAATTATTGTCATCCGTTGTCAACATCGTTGTTTCTGAATACGGTGTCGGACATCTATAACCTCTTCGTAAAAAGTATTTATATTCCCTGTCTATAACTATCTACGTGCTAATGTCCTGGGCATTGGCTGGGCCTGGGCTATGTAACTTGTTGGCGTTTTTTAAAAAATGTGATGCCGAAGTTCAGTACTACTAGTATTGTATTACAATAAAAGTAAATTTATTAGAGTAAACAAAATTTGATGCAACATAGTCACAAAACGTTTGAACTGATACACTGCATTTCAAAAATAATGTTTTTTAAAGCATCTTCATTATGTTACTAAGCTAAATATAAAATGATGTCATTTCTGTAATGTTTTCCCCCGTGTTGGTTCGAGTTCCTTTGTAGAATAGATCATCTACCTACCTGTTAGACAGCGCGTAAAAAGCGAGCATAGGCTTACTGTCACTAGCACCGTGACAACTGACTAGGAGGTGAGTTTCGCAGCGACTCACCCGGATTGGTACCACCGCCTTACCTATTCCTGCCGCTATAATATAAACGCTTGCTATTGAATTGTTCCGGTTCGTAGAATAAAGTAGCCGGTAAAATTACTTTTGCTCGGGGCTTAATATCCCAACCTTAGGTCGGAAACTCACCAGAGACACCTAAGGTGGCAATGGTGGGGTGAGTGGCAAAAGGCAGCGTGAAATTCTCACCATCAGAAAATCTGTCTACTTTTTTGCTTCCAGTATCATAAAAGAATGCTCTGGAAAACTATTCGTTTCTTTATAGGAGTCATTGGCCATCTCCATAATAAAACATGTTATTATAGTCCTATATTGTTCCAAAATCCAACATATACCGTCTAAACTTGTCCAAACTTCAACGAAATTAAAATATTTCAATGCGTGTATTATAGAAAATTCATAAGAATACACAAATAAGCCATATTAAATGGCTATTTGTTGCATTTTGTCATTGTATATAAAATCAGCTGTTTGAAATTCAGTCAGCCATTTTGTTGTTAAGGTTTTAAACAAGGGTCCGAGGTTGTTTAAAGTGACAGCTATTTAAGAGTATATTTAAACAAATGATTAACTCTAAATAGCGTTTATGAATAAAAAAATTTTGAAACATTATTTAAATTGGTGATTAAAAGTTAAACAACGTTTATGAATAAGCCTGTAGATCCGTAACATAACGTAATGTTATCCAGAAGAACCGAAGCCAAACCACCTTTTGTTGAAATTGGTTAAGTAGATACTAACTAAATACTAACGAAGCTAACTTCGGGTGGGCGAAGGCCACAAAAAGACTATTTGACGCGTGATTCGAAAATTTATTTACATAGTGATCAAATTTCAGAATTCAAGAATAATTCAGATAAAATAATTACAACAAATAACAACATTACAAAATAAGATTAATATAAATTTTATGATTAACAAGATTACAAAAAACTTAGATAGCCATAAATTATTATTTCATCGCCTCTGTAGTCTAGCGGCCCAGGTATCGGATTTGACTTCTTGAGGTTACAGTTCGATTCTCTGGTCGGGCAACAAATAAAAAAGTGGTTTTTCCAAGTTTCTTATAAAAGAAATCTTACTCGGGATTGGATGTGTGCCCGGTTTGGAAATAGGCTTGAATGCCACTTATCACATTGTAGAACTTAGTGTCTTCGACTGGTCGTGGGTGCTCTGGTTGTGCCTACCTACCTCTTCGGGAATATGAACGTTAAGATACTTTACTCACTTTTTCAAATTTTTGTTGTCTTTACTTTTACTTCTTTTTAATGGTATGGCGTTGTCATTTTAAAGATGGCGGCGCGCGGCGCCCTCATTTTTGTCTTCTCTTTTTGATTGAATTGTAAAAATGCGAACGGATTGGAATGGCAACGAAAAAAGTTGCAGTCTCCGAGTGCCACACGTCTTTTTTTTAGTTTCCAGTTTCATTGTCAGTCTCTACTCGAAATTTCGTCTACTGATTCGAGAAAACATGGTTTAATAAATTGTCGATCAATGTAAAGCAAAAAATATATCTTTAAGAACCTAAATTGTAGAGATAAATAAGTATTTATCACGTGTTGTTCCAGTTCGTAGAGTAGAGACCATCTTCCTCTTTGTCAGGCAGCTCGTAAGAAGCGAGCGCTGGTTTAAATATAGGTCACTAAAAAGACCACTGGTAGTAGAGTGCCTTACGATAACTTGACCGGGTAGGGATCCACAGTCTTACCAATTCCTGTCGCCATAGTGACTTTGTCATGTTCCAGCCCGGAGAATGGGGTATCTGGTAGATTTGCCCAATATATATTAACATCCAGGCCACGGTTATCTCTTACCGTCAGGAGAGCCGCGTACCAACATGGCGTTCGAACTAATCCTAGTAAAACTGGTACTATTTTGAATTTCCATATTCTTCACCTACTGGCCCAAGTTCTTTAATATTTTATGTGATAAGACAGCAAACGCTTTCCTGATCCTAAGACATAAACTTGTCAACTTTGAAATCATGATCTACATACTAAATGTAATAGTCTTTTACCCTATGTTCCAGCATTCTCGTCTCCGAAACGTAGAAAAACTTCAGTTTGCTAGACACTACAAATCAAAACCAAGTCTATAAGAAGACAATTTTCGGTTCAATCTTCATGCTTATACAATACATTTAATAACAAATTTAACCTAAATCCTCTTATCTGTTTTAATCTAAAAATTGTACTTACAACATACCTCATCACACTTAATTATGACGATACTGAAAAAATAATAAATTAAAAAAGTAAATTAAAAAATAAATAATAATTGTTATTTTATTATATATTATTACTTAAAGTTTTATAATTATTACATCCATAGGGAATCGTGTTTATATATTTATACATTAAAAATATATATTAAATGTCTGTGTCAGTAGTATTTATTATTATTGTTATATTTATACATACACATACACGCACATTTAAAATATAATGTTATAATGTATAATGTTCATAAAAAATTGTGCTTTTGTCTTGGTGGTTGAGTGGAGTATCCAGTAACACAGGATACGTTCCTAGTAGAACAGTAATACAGTTCCTTCCTAGCACAGGTTTTCGCGTAATGTTTTTAATTAATTTTTTTTATGGAATAAAGTTATTTTTATTGTCATTTTTTTACATTCCCAAAAAGCAAACATTAAAATCTGTTTGTTATTGGCCGAGTAACGATAAACATAAAAAAACGTACATACCAACTCCTTTCTTTTAGAGTAAGTTAAAATAAAACACTTTTATACAATATTATTTGTTTTATATAAATGTTAATTTTTCTTTGATTTTCTTAGCCTTATCTGTCTAATTTCTGTATCTATTTGTACTGAACCAACCAACACGTTGTCTCCTGTAGATACATTCGCGTAGACTCTTCCGCTTTGGAATGGAAAGTTCTTAAGGAATGAACCGCTTGGCGCGGTCATGTTATAAATTTCGTAAACACCCTGAAAATAAATATTATATTTTTTGCTTTTTATTAAAGACTACTTAGTGGTGCTTTTGAAGTGAAAACTTCTTTAGCGGCATTGTGCACTTTTTTGGAATGGGTAAAAACTTCTAAACTCGCGTCAGGACACATGACCTTATCAAAAATTAGTAAGACGGCCCAGGGCGCTTGCGCGAATGTTCGTGTCGTCATGTTTATATACGATAGCGCAATAAATGAATATTGTATTCTACCACATAAATGCTAGTACTTTCATACTGATAATTAAAGCGATTCGTGTAAAATTATTCCCTAACCATTCCAAAATATCAAAAATTCACAACGTTAATATTCAAGTTTTCACTCTGCCAGCACTCCCAGACCCACCCATCTTTTTTTTTATTTTATTCTTTTAATAGCAGCCCGTCCTAGCTGCGCACAGGTGAGCAAACTTTTATGTTATGCATGTAAACCTTCCTCTTATATTATTCTTAGCTATTAAAAACAAGCTGCATCGAAATCCGTTGCGTAGTTATAAAGATCCTGGACAGACAGCGGAAAGCAACTTCGTTTTATTAAACTACCAGCTTATCCCGCGGCTTTGCACGCGTCAAACTCAGAATAAAACAATTCCGCCTTCCCTATACCGTAAAGATTTCCTGCAATCTTTGAAATATATAAATTCTACATTTTCACTTCTTTACTTTTTATATTGTACCTATTCATTTTGCTATAGGCCGGTGATTGGACGAATCCAAGCGGTCATCTTTTTTAGGGATCGGGTGTGCTAAAGCGGTCTTCCATGAATTCGGTACAATGACCAATCAATAGGAGAGCCGGAAGAGTCGCGTCAAAGCCGGTGCCAGCTTGTGAGCACACACTTTGAGAAGAATCGAAGGGATAACATCGGGTCTACTCGACTTGTTAACGTCCAATGAAATAAGTGTCCTACGCAGTGAACTCTGCAAAAACTTTATTTCTGGCATCGACACTTCACACCGCAAGATGATCGGTGGCGTGTTTCCATGGTCATCTAAAGTCGAGTGAGAAGCAAAAAAGAAGCCTAGGAGTTCGACTTTCTCATTCGCGTCATGGGCCGGCGAGGTATCACTCAGGTGTAGAGATGGTAATGATGGCTTCGCGAAATTTCCTTGGACAGCCTTGGCGAGAAACCAGAACGCTCTTGTTTCCAAAGGTAAGCGGGCTAATTTATGTTGGCAATGGCTCTTTTAAAAGACCTAAAGCCTGAGTTATACTCCTGTGTGTTTTCGTCACAAGACTTTGCTGCCATGGCCCAGGTCTGGTAGCATTTCCGCTTATGGCTAAGTGCCATCTTACAGGGACGACTGAACCAAGGCTAGGATTTGCCACCAATGGGTACTGAAGAGAATGGAATATAAAGTTCCACAGCCTGCAGTACCACATCAGTGACTGCATCAGCAACAATGTCTGGATGAACCTGCGAGAAGCTTATCTGCCTACATGGGTAAGATGCAAAAAAAAGATCGCATCCCGTGCCAATCTGCTGACCTATAATGCCACACTCGTCGGCCCGACGGTTGTAGCCGTACACAAGGTAAAATGGACACTGCACTCGGATTAAGCAGTGGTTAGAAGATCCAAGAGGGGCATGAACAGAGACTTTATAGTTCTCTGTATGAAAGGTTAGCAAAAGGTCTAACAGTGAAGGCATATGATCCTCCACATCCGCAATTCGCGTGGGCGAAGTTACCAGTTGCGTGAGATCATAGGACAAGGCAAAGTCGTGAACAGATCTTCCCGAATGTTTGGTGGAATGTGAACCAAGTCAATCAGCATGGTGGGCACTAAAACCGCCAAGAATCACGATCTCCGTCGATGAGATCTGCTCAGACACAGAATCAGAAGCTATTTGCATGTGCTCGCTGAGCCGGTCTGTTTCGACATTGCCGCTATGTGACCTGTACAGGCACGCGTAGACACGTGGGTGGTCTAAACTATCAACGCGCAGCCAAAGAATGGACAGGTCTGATAATGCATTTTTTTTTTCAAAAAAATGTATTACAACATACTCAGTACAACAGCTACAAAAACCACTTTCGCCAGTACTGCTACAGAATAAAGTATCTTCAAGGGACAACCAGGGCAGCCTCGACTGGCCGAAGATACTAAGTCCCACAATGTCGCCAACCAGGCACATATCCAATCCCGGGTAACTTAAGTTTTATTAGAAAATTGAAAATGCACAAAATCTAATTTTTTCATTTCCTGACTAGTGGATCGAACCCGGGACCTTAAGAAGTCAAGTCCGACGCCGTACCGATATACCACAGAGGCGATATGTAGAATACTTCTATGTAACTGTATTCCCCGTGTTGGTCCGGGCTCCTTTGAAGAATAGACCATCTGCCTTCCTGCCAGGCAGCTCGTAAAAGGCGAGCAAAGGCTTACCGTCACTAACACCGTGACATCTGACTAGGTGGTAGAGTTTCGCAGCAACTCACCCGGATTGGTACCACCGCCTTACCGTCCATAACGTCATGACGTGTTCCGGTTCGGAGTGTAAGGTAGCCGCTAAACTTACTTTTACTCGAGGCCTAACATCCTGACCATTACCATCTTTGGTGTCTCTAGGCGGCGTAAATTTCTTACCATCAAGAAATCCGTCTGCTTTTTTGCCTTCCGTAACTGTTTTACCCCGCGTTGGTCCGGGTCCAGACCATCTGCCATCTTACCAGCAGCTCATAAGAGGCTGGCAAATGCTAAATGAGTCAGTACCCACAAAACCTCTTGAGATCGAGTGCTGTGCAGCAACTTGCCCGGGGGATACATATTCTTGCCGCCGCAACGACATGACATTGAGTCGGTACACTTGCACATCAGGCCTAATACTCGGGTTAGAGGATAACGACGCAACTATAATATCTATGGTATCTATAGGCCATGGTTTTCTCTAACCATCAGAGGAGCCAGGTGCACGCTGTCTTTTACCATTAAAAAGTATTTTTCTTTGGTCAAGGAAATAACAACCTCCGACTAGAACTAGAAGTTAGAGAGAAAGGTGGTAATTTTCAAGTTATCGCTATCTTCTTTAAACGATAGTAATAAAAAGAGATAAAATACGGTAACGAATACGAAAACGTTGATTAAAATCATAATAAGTTAACATGTCCGGATTAGACGGACATATCTAAAATATTCCATCTCTTTTGTATTTAATTCATTAGAAAGAAAAAACATTTTTAGAAAAAGACAGCGTCCATCCTATAAATATTATAAATGCGAAAGTTTGTCTATTTGTTCGTTTATTTGTTACTCCTTCACGCAAAAACAGCTAAATTTTCATGAAATTTGGTACACACATAGAGGGTAATATTTTTTATACCAAAACAATGTTCCTGTGGGACCACGCAGGCAACGCCGCGGGCAACTGCTAGTCTAAAATAAGTTTAATTTGTGCACAGCAAAATCAACGCCATTGCCGCATGAGAAAAGTTACTAGCTAGTAAAACTTACAGGTAACAGAGGACAGTGTAGCATAGATTTTGACTTCGCTCGGACAGTTGCTCCGAATATTATATCATTTTGTAAGTAGTCGCAAAGTTTCACATGAAATTCCACAAAGCTGGGTTTGTAGACATTCGTTAGAAGTTCATAGATGTATATGTCGGCCTGAAACAATATATTTACTCATATTTAAAAAGGGCCGCTTACACCTTCCTGGGTACCTTAAATCAGGAACGTGCAAGCGACCCTTAACATTTTAAAGTTCTAACCTATGCTTGCGGTATTGCGTGCGTGGCATAGACTTACAGTTCTCATAATGAACGTCAGTGCTCGCCAACGGTTAGGCATGAAGCTAAGCATCCCAGGCTCAAACTGGCAATGCGCCTCTTGGTATCTTGTCATAAGAAAATATCTTTAATGTTTGGCCATTAAAGCCATTTTAGAAAAAACAGCAGAATTTATTTTATTCATTTTTTATTTTTACGTATCTCTGTGTGTGTATGTATATGTGTGAGAGAGAGGGGCGGGGGTTAGAGAGATGGGGGCGGGGACAGTATTTTTTTAGTGTAGTGTTAAAGAAAAGTTAAGATTTTTTTTTATTTTCTTTCTTGATTCTTTAATGTTTGGTATAAAACCCGATTTCAGGAATAATATTATAGGCATATGTGTGTTGGCAAGCGTGTGTATGAGTGAGGCTTGGCGAGGATACGCAAATGTGTATATGTGTATGTAAAAATTAATCTTAACTCCTATATCACCGGAAAGCTAGGCAGAGGCACAAACAAGGCACCCTCGACTAGCCGAAGACACTAAGTCCCACAATGTGATAAGTGGCAAGCCTACTGCCAACCGGGCACATATCCAACCCCGAGCAACGCTATTTTTAGAAGTTGAAAAGATGAAAGTATTAACTTACTTACATACATACATATTTTCACGCCAAGTCCCTTAACTAGGCAGAGAGTATCGAGTGCCAGACCCTACGATTCTGACAAACCTGTCAGGCTTCCTTCACGTTCATTACCTTTTTCATACAGACACGCCGATTTTGGAGACTCTTGACACCACCCTCGGATAATATCCGAGTGTCAGATCACTCGGATATTATTACGTGGAATGTCAACCTTGCTCTCCCCGGGTACCTACATCTATCCACATTCGCATAGTATATCTACTTTGTCAATTTTTCATCTGTCTTTTCGTATTTTAACACCAACACTTTCTTTTAATCCCACTCTTTCTCGAATCTAACTGTTATGAATGCGGTCAGCGAGCGTTACACCACAGATTTTCCGTAGCGCTATAATATCGACCGCATTTATCCTACTTTCATGCTTTTTGTGACATACCCAACTCTCGCTTCCATACAATAATGTACTTACTTTAAAGGTATTATCTGCAGGTTTCAATAGCGTGAATGCCAGCGAAATGTAATACATCGGATCTTGGCGACTGTACCTTCTTGAAGTAAAGGTGAAATTGGTGATTTGATCTGGATTAAGGTAATTCACTACTGGATGTTCACAAACCATGAAAGTTTTCTGAAAAAAAAAATTGTTTTAATAAAATAAATAAGGTAACAATGTGACGTCCCGCCCGGAAGGTAGTTACACAAAAAGTCTAACAACCCGACCACTGGACAGCAATGCTCCAACATCTTTGGTACCTATACGATACGGTTGTTTTTAACCATCACGAGATCTGTGTGGTTGTTAGCGATCTTAACGCATACAAAAATTGAGCTTATGTGATGTTTTGAACCCCTTTCAGACAGACAGACAGAGGAGACAAAGAGAGCAATTGTTAGATTTCAGCTGGTGGTAATCTGAACAGGTAGTTGAATCTTCTCCGTGTACTAGTTTATATGTAGATAGCGTTTTTCTTAACATCCGTTAAAAGCATCCGTAAACAGGATAATATCTTTAATAACAGGATAGTATCTTTAAATGGCGCTTTCACTTCCCTAAGTTAAATGAAATAATAAATTAAACTGTCCAACATAAGGTAATGGAGAATCTGAACTAGGGTCATTTATACGTTCCTGGTAATATTTAACCCGGAGTTAGCTTCTAAATCGAGTTTCATCACTTGTTACATTTTGACCGATAATTACTGGTTTCTTGAATATATCAAGAAACAAGTCGTCTTTGCTTGCCAACCGTAGTTATTTGTATGAATGTTTAAAAGAATAACTAAGGTCGTTCGTTGTCTACCGATAAAACAAAGCATTTTAAGTAACTATGAGCAACGCTTTGTTACTTTTAGATATACAACCAATGGTTATTCTAAAAACTGCTTCCATCTTTTCTCTCAATGGCGCCAAAACTCCCGCCAAATCTCATTAAGTAATTGAGATTGAGTAATGAGGCCACCGTTTTATGAGACCCTTGCTTGACTTTCTTTGACATCGTGACTAATTTGGTATAATTTTAACCTGATTTTCTTAAATCGAATAACGTCAGACGCAAATTTCAACTTGACTTTTCCTAACGCTAGTACCAAAAAATGAAGAAAAAGAAAAAAGAAAATTTAACCCAACAAAGTGCAAGAGCTATTTGTAAACCAGGTTGAGTTCTTCTTCTTTTTCTTCTTCAAAAGTTATTTCAATACTCAATCACATAATAAAAAAACATATACAAAAAACCTTTTCATCTAACGATATACAAGTTTGAAATAAAATTACAAACACTAAGTATTTAAGCATCATTATACTTTTACAAACATATGGTTCAAACACATTGTATTTATGATTAACATCATAAATTATGAAGGTGATAGAATTTATAGCTTTGAAATTTCAATTACAAATGTTAATAATATCATTAGGGAAATGATTTTAGTATATTGGATTTGGAATTTAGATTATTATCATTATACATCATAATCGGGATTCAAGGGTCATTAGTATCGTACTCGTTAGGCTTCGAGATTTGTTTACGAAAGTCCAGAGCCTTAGTTGCGAGAGGATTATCGATATAATTTTGGAAA
>NJDC01002520.1:135498-149897 GCA_002245475.1 Calephelis virginiensis
AGAGGATTATCCATATAATTTTGGAAATACAGAGAATAAGTTGAAGAACTAAAGACGGAAGTGTCTTTATCAGCATTCTATATCTATAAATTTTAAAGAAAGAAAAAAATTCGCCCCAGACAGGATTTGAACCTGTAACCTTTCGTCTCAAGCAGACATTCGCTCTAACCAATTGAGCTACTGAGGATTCAAGTCCCGTGGCGAAGTTTTTAATTCCTTTCTAACCCGTTAACGCGGGTAGTTATGTCATATAGATACACAATTCTGAGTACCCACCAAATGAGTTCATCATTACAGATGAAATTCATATTTTAGAATGGCCATAACTTTCGTTTCTCGCAACGTATTTTAATTTTAGCACTTGCCCTGTGCTTGGGTCAGATTTCTATAAATTTTAAAGAAAGAAAAAATTCTATATCTATACCATTATGAATTATCATCAACTCTTAAGCGTCCACTGCTGCTCTTAGATATCTTGAAGAATGACATATGCGTCGACTTTTCATCTAGTGCAATAAGTTGCTCCAACCAGTCCCAGGGTATCCTGTTTGTTGAGTCAAGTCTGCACTTATAGAGTTCAGCTCACGCGTTAATTCCATTAGCTGCTTCATCAGAGCTTATATGAATTGTGTCATTGACTTTGGTTCTTATTTATCAAAAAGTTTAAGGTTTCATCCTTTAAAGAAACCTCGAAAAACTTCCATGATTTTTTTAAATTAAATTGACAAGCTTAATCGTGAACGACCACATCTTGGTCTTCGTCGTCAGAATGCACGGATTTCACTCTTTTGTCTTGGTGTTAAAAAAGTGTTGCGCAGAGTAATTTAGAAAAAAATAGCAATAACTTGAAAAATATTGAAGTGATTCAAACAAAAACGGCAGTTTTTAAAAAATTAACGGGTAACACACTCGGAGTGCTGGATATTGACGGATCTCTTTAAACATGTGCAGTCTTACTAGATGATTTAAAAAAGTATCCTCACGCCCATATTTCCGAAGAGGTAGGCAGAGGCACAACCACGACTAGCCGAAGATACTTAGTCCCACAATGTGATAGGCACATATCCAATCTCGAGCAACTTTTTTTTATTAGAAAATTGAAAATACCACATTTTCTTTTTGTTGGCCGAGTCGGAATTTGAACCCAGGACCTCATGAAGCTAAGTCCAACAATATTACAATTAAATGTTTAATATTTAGTAGGAATTCCAATATTTATAATTTTTATATTTAAGCATTTACAAATACTAGTGGTCGCCCATTGGTCGAAATTCGACCGTAATAAATTTTAATATCTTGTTAATAAGAACGCCATCTTCATTTCTCAAGAGTAACTACTTTGTTTCTAAACTTATTAGTGCGCCATCTGTGATCTTTTATCGTTATCATCAATACATTTGTTTGTGTGTGTCAAATGCATGGTAGTGTGGGTAATGTCGTATTTATTGATTTAATGTACTTTGTAAGCATTATTATTGACAAATATTAGCGTTCTGCACTTCTCCTACAAATAAACTATAAGTGTGCTAAATTTTATTCTCGTATCTGAGGAACGGCAATACTTATAGGGACCATTTATGTAGAGAATTTTGAGATCTGAAAATTTGGTCTGAGCTATTTTTTCTAAAAAACTTACGGTTTTTGAGAAAAACTCAGAAAACCTAAAATTTTGACCTTTGACTCCGAGTAACTTCTGAAGCACTTATAGGACAGACGGGGACTTTTAAATTTTTGGTTTTTATAGTAAAATAAAGGTCTTTACCAAAATTCAGCTCTATCGGAATTTTTGTTCTTTCATTACTGTTTTCTGATCTAAATTGACCGGATTACGTACATTTCAATAATTATGTCATCTGAACATAGACAAATAGAGTAGGTATTTATCTATTTTACTCTATTTCTCTGTAATTTAATCATCAGATCCAAACTTATGGATCTGATCGAAAATACGCTCTTTCAAACAAAAAATGAATTGCTTCAAAAATGATGAAGAAATCGATTAACATCCAATAATCCTGAAATTAAAAAAAGTTAAATAGCTGTGAACAAAAATTACATGCAATATATGTAGCTAAGAACTATATCGATCACATCAGCTTTCAAACAAAAAAGTTCCTATCGCAATTAATCTATAACCAGACACACACAATCTCTATTTTGATACATTTATGACCATGTTTGTTTTACGTCAAATAAGCCGGCTTTATTTATTTTATTTAATAGGATAAATAAAATATTTGCGAAAAAGATTTGGTGTAAAAGATTTGGCATCCCTTCTAAATGTTACCTAAACATTAACCCTCTTTCATATAACACACGCCTGTAGAACTGGTGTGTAGCTTCACTTTTGGTGAAGTTGTAAAAATCGCAAGATTAGCAACAAATTAGTCATTCAAAAAAAAAAAAAAGCTTCAACGGGTGCGTAAGTTTTATTAGTAGTAGTTAGTTTTTAGGGTTCTGTAGTTAAAGGCTAAAAACAGAATCCTCATAGATTCATCATGTCTCACTGTCAGTCCGTCCGTATATCACAGCGTTTTATTTCCAATTAATTTGGGAGTTGCCCATACTTTGAACTAAAACTCAATTTATTTTCATCAAATCAAATGTGTGGGGTATCTATGGATAGATCTTCAAAAATAATATAGAAATTTTACCGTCATTTTTTCTTAATTGAATAGTTTGCGCCAGAGATGCTTCCAAAGTGGTAAAATATGAAAATGTTTATCTCCCCCTGTAAATTCTAAAATAAAAAAGTATCTGCACGCCCATATCCCCGAAGAGGTAGGCATGGGTACAACCAAGGCACCCACGACTAGCCGCAGACACTTAGTCCCACAATGTGATAGGTGGCAAGCCTATCGCCAACCGGGCACAAAAATGTTGGTCGGGATTGGAAATCCCGACCAACATTTTTTTTTTATTAGAAAATTGGAAAAATCCAATTTTCTTTTTGTTGGCCGACCCGGGATTCGAACCCGGGACCTCATGCAGTCAAGTCCAACACCCGGACCGCTAGACCACAGAGGCGATTATAATAAAATAAGTGCATGATTAATCTAATAAATGTATATTATGTAAATTTCCAACGAAAACTGTAGTTTTTTTTAATGTGCTAAACTGTCAAGAGATGGCGCTTTGTAGATTAGAATCGCCCAATTTGCAGAATTGACAAACTGTTAGCACTGTTTACTTTTGTCTTTTTCCTTTAATTTGTAAACACAAAGCATATATGAAGTTGTAGTAAGAGCAATAAAATGCATGACATTTACATTTTTGACAATTTACTAATGTAAAATAATACGGCATTCGTAGAAGATTTTTATATAAATCGAAATAAATTAAAATAGCCAAAACTATAAAAATGTTAAAAGACTGGTTTTTAGATTTCCATGAAAAATCAGCAGCTTTTTCATTTTCAATCACGAGATACAGGTGGGACCGACGTTGCGAACTCTACGTCTTTTTACGTAGATCTACGTACCTATTTTAAGCCCTTCTTGCAAACCTACGAACTTTAGTCCCAGAATCTTTGTATTTTCTATCAAAGTTGCCTAAATTTGCAAAATAGACTGACTAGTGGGCATAATTTCCTTCATTTCCCGAAAAAAAGTTAATAAACGTTCCGTTTCATACTAAATCACACTCGCCTCGCCAGTCAACATGTCGCGCATGACTCATGTCACATGGGTTATATGAAATTAGAAATATGACGTGACTTTGTAAAACTGTAAAACGAAACGTCTTGACGTCAAAATTAATTTCAAACTAAAAAATATATGGTTTTGGCGCCATCGCGAAAGATGGACGTATTTTTTTTAAATTGATGAACTTCGTTTTAATTATGAGTAAAATTGCTTAATTTAGGTGGAGAAATCAGTTTTAGTCAGTTCAAATGCACAGGTGAAATTATTATGAAGAAATTAGTGTACTGTGTTATGTGGTTTACCTCGTTGCCACCAAATCTCTCAAAATGAGCTTGAGTAAAGTGACTACCACTTTACTCAAGACCCTGACAAGACATTCTATTTCGACTAATGACTTTAATTAATGATATTAGATGAAATGAATTGAAAATATATATAAGAAGAAAATATTTATTTAGGTATACGGAAGACGTGGCTGTATAGACTCAGATCCTTTGCTTTTCCCCGACTGGGATAAAATTAAACAACAACAACAACTAAAAAATATTATTTCGAACGAAGAATAAAAAACGACCGGTTGCCGAAAACTAAAAATTTTATTGAATTGATTTCGGAGAAGTTGTTTAATTTCGATATTTTTCAACTTTCAAAAACTAACATAAGAAACAGGCCTCACACTAACACGCTAACAGGCTTACTTTTACGAAAATTTGTTAAAAAAACCGCGAGCCTTCGCAGGAACATATTATAAATTTTAATAAATTTTGTATAAATTTTATTTGTATGAAAATGATAATAAAAGTTAATAATTTAAATAAATTGATGATGACTTTGTAAGTAGCTAAATAGTGGTAATTCATAGATTTTTTGTTTGCTAGCAATATTTTTTTAAATTTACTGTTGGTCTGCTGTCTACTACTTTTAGTATTATATAAATTGTCGTTTTATTCACTTCTACCTACCCTACTCTATTCATTTTACTCAAAAAAAGTACGTAGATCTACGCATTTTCTATATGGAAATTTTACCCTGGTTGTGCCTCTGCCTATCTCTTCGGGGATATGGGCCTGAATACTTTTTTTAAATTATTTAATGCTTTAAAATAAATACATTTTTTCGTTTTATTCACTTCTACCTAACCTACTCTCTTCATTTTACTCAAAAAAAGTACGTAGATCTACGCATTTTCTATATGTAAATTTTGCCCTGGTTGTGCTTCTGCCTACCTCTTCGGGGATATGGGCGTGAATACTTTTTTTTTAAATTATTTAATGCTTTAAAATAAATACATTTTTTTAAAGCTATTTTTGGACCAGAGTTGCAATCGACTTAAATGAACTATGATTCATACTTGTTTTCTAGAAATCCAATCGATTAAGAAAACCACTCAAAGCAGTTGGCAATTTACCAATCAATCAATCCAAAAAGAAGTTATCAATTCGACTAAATGTTTTTCCCCACTTAGTCGGCTAAAAAATATATATGACAACCATACGCACCAAAGCAAGAGCTAATAACGTCATCGAGTGCATAAGATTTAGTTTACTATGGCCAAGCTTTGATCTCCCGGGAGGCTGCCTTTGTTGGCTAGCTAGTTTATCAGTTATCTTAGTTGCTTACATATAAATTGTTAAAACTATGTTTTGCTTTATTACAGCCTCCCACGTTTTTCATATTTACGTAGTTGAAATTGTAATCATATTATTTTTATCCTCGAAAAAAACCCGTTTGATAATTAAAGGTAGAAGTTTTTGTAAATCAGTAGACCATGACTTCAGCGGTATTTAACAATGTGCTGCAAAAACACAACGTTTTATTCTTATCCAAATTTTATCCTTAAAAAAAACATACCCAAAAGACACGATTATAGGAAATGATTGGTTGTTCTCTCACAAAGTTTTAAGTTTTTAATTTGTAACTAAGCAACTTGCAAAATATTCACTTTTTGATGTTTATTTTATTTAACTTCACTACATAGTATAAAACAAAGTCACTTTCTCTGTCCCTATGTCCCTTTGTATACTTAAATCTTTAAAACTGCGGAACGGATTTTGATGCGGTTTTTTTAATAGATAAAGTGATCGAAGAGGAAGGTTTATGTGTATATATTAGACCCGTGCGAAGCCGGGGTGTGTCGCTAGTTTATTTGTAAAGTAAACACTGTTATTGCAAGATATTAGATTGCTCCTTCGATCAATTTGTTGAAACCTTAGATTTATTATGTATCAATAGATATTGTACATTTGTACCTTTTTACTTATTTTCTAAATGCTGGTTGTTTGGAAGAGATTATTAGCGATGGTTTTTTTTCCGAAATGACTAGTTGCGTACGTCTAACGACTTTTACAACGACACCGGACTAGTGGGCGAGCAGAGTGCTCAGCTAGATATTTAAATATGGCTGGGGCCTGGGACCGCCCTCCCTAAGGGTGTCTTCTGTGAGACCGTAGCATCATGGTTTGTGTCGGAAGAAGACATTGTTTTTCTTCGCCGCTCCCGGCGGCGGCGGTGTCGCAAGTTTGTATATGTAGGAGTATCACAGATGCGTTCCCGACCTTGAAGGAAAAGTTTCGCTTTTTCTTGAAAGTTATTAAATCGTATCTGTTTGGAAATACCTTGTCGAATACTTTGGCCACGTCGAAGAAAAACGCTTCGACGTACATGGGGTTTGGTCTGTTCTGGGTGCTGATTATGTATCTCAGTGGCCAACTCAAAATGGAAAAGTTTACATCAAATAGCTGTCAAACGACGTCATTTGAGTTCGCTATCTCTATTGTATTTCTGTTGGTCACTGGAGATAGCAAATATAAAAAACGTAATTTGACAGCTATTTGATGTACACTTTTCCATTTTTATTTTTGGCCACTGAGATACATAATCAGCCCTATGGTCGTGTCACGCATGCATTGAAGCATGTCAGATAAAAATCCGATTACCGATACCGATTTTTTTATTTTTGAACCCTCGACGCAAAGCTAATAATATATCCCATATTTCAACGTATCAAAGTGTGTGTTTGTGTCAGTGGCATCGTAACTCTTGATGCTAATGAATGGCTGATGAACGGATTTTGATGCGCTTTTTTTATTTGATAGCTGACGTGATCGAGATGGTTTTTAGCTTCAGTTTATATATCGTTCAAAATCATCAGCTCATTTGCAGCAGCGTAAGAATCGAAATAGACATTAGACGCACTATGAGTACTTATTTCACTTTTGAACATAATATGTGAGACGTAAATTAGTTTATAGGATTCGTAAATATTTTTTGGAACTAAATGCTATGTATACAGTTTTACTGTGATAATTCCATAAAAATATTCAGTTCAATTGTAATCTTAGCAGAATCTAACACTGGCAAATCAGTTTGAATAAAATAAAATTTGCCTAACGACTTGAACGTCCACGTAACTACAGCTACGTAAATTTTGTAGGGTCGTACATCCAAGTTACCATAGTTACTTAGCCGACCAATACAGATAAAATCGGTTGTATGCTAAGGTAACACGATAAAGTTCTATAAAACTGCTACTAGATGATTCTTTATTTAATGGGATTTAGTATTTGAGCGTCTTTGGCTGTTATTGATGCGCTAGTATTTAGAAAAATGAAAAAAAAAACAGTTGTTTATTGAATGCTTTGTGAAGTGATAGACGTGCTGTGACCAATTGGTTTTAAAATGTAAGTTTCGGTTTTGAAAATAGTAGAAATATTTTTATTCACATTCACCTTACAAGAGGCACTTGTGACGAGTCTATATAATACTAATACTACCACCGGATTGGAACGCGGCCACACACTGAGAAGATCCGGCAAGAAACTCAGCGGGCTTGCCTTTTTTTCCTTATTCTATACAAATTTATTAACATCACACATTATTACTAGTAAGAGATTGGTATGAGGAGCAATTAATCCAAAGCACTCTTATCCGATAGATATTCAGCAATGGTATAGTAATCCTTTTTATACAATTTCACTTTGACACATTTTTTTAAATTTAATGGCAGGTCTTTCATATAATCGGGAAGTTAATTGTAAAAGCGTATACAATGGCCCATGAAAGAATCGCTCACGCTGTGGACACGGGACACAGGCACAGCAAGATTGTTTATAGGTTGCTTTAATCTATAAATAAACAGTTGGTGCAGTGTAAATATGGGTATATGGGATAAAATATATCGGAGTAAATTGCAAATTTATACTTGGAATAAAACTTTAACCAGTTTGGTGAATTAGCTCTAAAGAGAATAGGTATTTACGAACAATGTTACGTATTTATATTGATGGAAAGTAAGCGATCCGTTGATTATTTTAGGTTTATTCATTAAATTTCGCAGATGATTTTCGCGCACATTCTCAAGTTACTATAGCTACTTAGGACGTTCATATATTTATCAAAGTAAGGCTTAATGTAGACGAGCTGTTTGAGTGTGCTGCATAATTTGTGTTTTTCATGTTGTTTTTATTTTTTTGACATATCTAACCGCTTATTAATATAGATATTATTGTAATACTACAGTATAGTACTGTAGCCAATAGACTGTAGCCATAGAACAGCAACGCAACTACAATATCTATGGTGTTTATACGACGCGGTTGGCTCTCACTATCACATTCGTGATTGTCCGTTGTCTTATCATATAAAAACATATATACACACGTACTATATGTATTCTTGTATTTAAATATACAAGAATAAAAGCAAAATCTTTTTTTAGTAGAAAAGCAATTTAAATTATTTCACACTTCTATAAACTACAAACTTAACTTTCAAATATTTTACATGGTCATAAACTACCAAAACCAATTGAGAACAAGTGTCAGCATGAACAGTTTGAATGCTTATTGTCTATTGTATATAAAGTAACGGTCAACCAATACTAGCTTCTGTGAACCGCCTATACCCTGCAGATGTTTTAGTTATATAAATTACTCCGTTCTTAACCTTCATGTCACACTTTTGTGTAGCTTTAGAAATTATTTATTATTTCAGTTATTACAATTAAATTTTCACAAAGTAATCCAATTTTGAATAAGTAAGAAATTAATACAATAAACTCAATAATTTACTACAGAGCTCCTAATTACCTAAATAGCTAATAAGGTAGCGATGACATGGACAAAATATAGTTTCAGTAAAATCTATTTACTACTTAAATCAATTATTAAATGTAACAGTGTTGTGCATGATACAATATGCAAAAAAGAATAAATGCAATTTATTTTATCATAAACTGTAATGGATAATATCTAGGAAATTGTTTAAAGATTAACAATAATATATAAAATAGCTTCTTACCTCCCTTGCATTAAGTAAACAACGCACCATTCTTGGTGTCTAATGACGACGTGAATTTTCTGCCATCAGGAAATACGTCTAGTTATTTGGCCTTTCAATTATACTAAAAAATAAATTAAACGGTCAACCTATTACAATATATATTATACAGTAATATTAAAATCTACACATTACTAAAATCCTAAGACAGCAGAAAATCCAACCATCTTTCCATAATTTCGTCACTGGAGACGATAACAGTTTGATGCAGAAATGGTTAATTTATTTAAATTTAATATGGTACTCCATAATTTCCAAGTAATGAAATATCTATATTAAAAAAGTATCTTCACGCCCATATCCCCGAAGAGGTAGGCAGAGGTACAACCAAGGCACCCACGTTGCCAACCGGGCACATTTCCAATCCCGACCAACACTTTTTTATTAGAAAATTGGAAAAATCCAATTTTCTTTTTGTTGGCCGACCCGGGATTCGAACCCGGGACCTCATGCAGTCAAGTCCAACACCCGGACCGCTAGACCACAGAGGCGACTAAAATTATATTAAAATATACAAACTTGTATAAAATATACCTTACGGTCCTATTTATAAACACAGATCATTGTACTCTAAGGATTTATATGATGTCACAGTCTGTATTACAAAATAATAAAGACTCCAAGGTCAACTTGAACTTAGAGCACTTTATCTCTGGTTATTAATAAGTTGTTTGAAGGTTTTTAATAATAATTGTTATAACAAATAAATGTATCTAGACCAGCGGTTGGCAACCTTTTGGCTGGCAAGGGTGACAAGGTGGCATAATAAACTAAAGGTGGGCCACAGTTGTAATGTTTTAACCTAGAAGCCAAATATACCTGTCCTATAGAAAAAATGAAAATGGGCGGAGAGAAGCGCGTTCTTAAGGTTTAATCTGCACTACGCGCCATATATTATACGGTTAAGCGCGGAACGTTCATTAATTTATTTTGATATTTATAACCGTATAGACAAAAAATGCAAAATTTAATTTAACCTCAAAGTAAGCAAATTATATGCAAGTATAATGGGTGTTAGTCAGCTTAGCTAATACAAAGGAGTACTATATAAATACCGGAACAAATTTAATGAACACCCAGACCCTGAAATACAGACACTTAAACATTCATAATGTAACTGATACACTACATATTTCAAAAAATGAATATGTAAAAAACATTTCATTAAATAAAATAATTTTGATTTTAATTAAATCAAATGTTATTTGATTAAATTTTTTTAAGGTATAAATTTTACTCTGTTTTTAACCTAAGTTTTAGGCCCGATGATGCTGCTATATAAGCAAAACCGGTAGACTTTTTATAAAATACTAAATTATAAGTGATACGTAAATCAGCACAAGCGTTTAATTTAAGAATGTTAATTGTTCGTCAAACAAATGGCTGCCCCGTCGAGAATCGAACCCGAGATTTGCGGTTGGTCGGTAGAGTTATGTGTGTACGTTAGCCCGTCAACCAAAGAGGCGGTCAAATATTTGACTCGAACAAACACACACACAAACGTATTTTTTTATGATATTCAAAGCAAACAAGCAGACGAATTTCCTTATGGTAAGAAATTCACGCCGCCTAGAAACACTGAAGATGGTAATGATGAGTTATTAACCTGAGGCTGGGATGTTAGGCCTCGAGCAAAAGTAAGTTTACCGGCTACCTTATCCTCCAAACTTGAACACGACAGCAACAAGCACTGACGTTAGGGCGACAGAAATAGGTAAGGCAGTGATAACAATCCGGGCGAGTCGTTGCAAAACTCAACCACCTAGTCAGATGTCAGCCTATGTAAGTACGCCTATGTAAGGCTATGTAAGCCTATGTAAGGCTTAAGTAAGCCTAAGCCTATGCTCGCCTTTTACTAGCTACCAGAGAGGAAAGCAGATAGTCTACTCCTCACCAAAGGGGCCCAGACCAACACGGGGGAAAATCTTTACCTAATTATCTTTACTTTTTTATTAGTACTTGTAGCTTCTAAAATACCCATTTTATGTAGTATGTATGAATGTGCCCAAGATGCTGCCGCTGGGTCCGAGTACTCAAATGACTTGAAAATAGCGGAGGCATCTGACGGTATTATGATGGAAGAAGTTGAATGGGCGATAAGAAGTATGAAATATGGTAAGACTGCGGGAGTAGATATGGTTACAGCTGAAATTATCAAACTTGGTGGTCCTGCCGTCCGGGACTCTTTCTGGGTTATTGTAACAAATTTTGTACCCGAAGACTGACGACGTGCGGTCTTCGTGCCCTTGTATAAAGGCAAAGGTTCACGCATGGACTGTATAAGTTACAGAGCCCCTAGTTTGATCAGTTTAGCATCAAAGGTGTATGGAAAAATAGTTGAAAGGAGGATGCAAGAGATGTCCGATGGAACATTGTGGGAGGCTCAAGGCGGTTTCAGGTCTGGAAAAGGATGTACGGATCAAGTGTTTTCGCTTCGCAATGTTATAGAGAAGCATCTTTCTGTGGGTCATGTGGGCATTTCTGCGGTTTTGTGGATCTCAAAAATGCGTTTGATAGGGTTGTACGTAAGGAACTTTGGGACATTTAGTCAGATTATGGGATAGTCGAGTCCCTGCTGCGTGCGGTGCAGTCAATCTATTTAGACTGTAAAGCATGCGTGCGGGTGGATGGCAACAAATCGCCTTGGTTTGATGTTAATATTGGCGTCAGGCAGGGTTGTGTGCTATCAGCACGATTGTTTATCTTACATTTGGACAAATGTCTTCAAAGGTTAAGATCATTGGATGTGGGAATGCGTATGGGTGACCAAGTTGTGAACTGCCTGCTTTATGCAGATGATGCTGTACTTTTGTGCTCTACACCATCTGAGCTGCAAACACTGGTTACAGTTATGGATGGAGATTGTAAAGAAAGGGGCTTACATTTGAATGCGATGAAAACCAAAATAATGTTATTTGAAAGAGACGTAGCCAGAACGGATGTAAGAGTTTTGGTTGATGAGATAGTGCTGGAACAAGTGAATAAAATTGTATATCTTGGCTGTGCTTTTAGCAGGGATGGAAGGTACACCGCGGGTGTAGAGAGGAGAGTAAATTCAGGGAATAGTGTGAATGGAGCGTTTGGTAAGCTATTCCAAAGCGAGGTTTTAAGTCAAAAAGCTAGACACGCTTTGCATAATTCTGTGCTTCTCCCAACGTTATTGTATGGAAGCGAGAGTTGGGTATGTCAAAAAGAGCATGAAAGTAGGATAAATGCGGTCGAAATGAGAGCACTATGGAAAATCTGCGGTATGACGCTCGCTGACCGCATTCGTAACATTGAGATCCGTGAAAGAGTGGGATTGAAAGAAAGTGTTGGTGTTCAAATATGAAAAGGCATGCTCTGCTGGTTCGGTCATGTGGCCAGAATGACAGATGAAAGATTGACAAAGCAGATATACAATGCAAATGTGGATGGATGTAGGTAGCCGGGGAGACCAAGGCTGACATTTCACGATCAGATCAATCATATATTATCCGAGGGTGGTGTCAAGAGTCTCCGAAACCGGTGTGTTTGTATGAAAAGGGTAATGAATGTGAAGGAAGCAAGACAGGTTTGTCAGGATTGTGAGGAGGGGCTTGGCGTGAAGATACACATATCTTCATGTGTATGTGTGTGTCTTTCTCTTTAATATAACTTCTTTCGTAATACTTTGTTAAATATTAAAAAAATAGCATGCCAATGTTTATAATTTCTTACCTAAACTATTAATACTGCCTGTCTCTGTGAACTTCGTTTCACCCGATCCGTTTGTATGGAAAAATTAAAAATATTGTTTTTCCTAGTTTCCTCACAGTTTTCCCATAGAATAAAGGAAATTTAGATTTAGCGAAAACTTAGGGCATTGAAATATACTAATAAAGAATATTCCTAGACCTACTGAGTGTGCATTTAAAATTTCATCAAAGTCGGTCCTGGCGTTTTGGAGGTATATAGGAATAAACACTGTAACACGAAATTTATAAACACATCTTATATCACAAAATATAAAAATTGACATAGATGACTATTTTAGTGCCTACAAAAGAATTTCAGAGAGCTCATCTGAACGGTGCCTAAGCCGAACAGCTATCTTATTAGTAAAGCCCGTCATTGCAATGTTAGAGATTACGAAAACTTGCTCAGGGATAGGTGGTATATTTTTGTTTACTACCTTGCTTAAAAAATTCGTACATAACAATACTTTAATCAAAAGAAAGCTTATTTAATCTTATTTGATTATAAATTATCAAAAAAAACATAAATGGAATCATATGGTTTTGAAACTTATGTCGAAGAAAAATATTATTACAATCTAAGATTACAACTACTAATTTTTGTACTTTTCACTAAGAGTTATACCATAATTCTTACTAGAGTTTATTGCCTATGTTATATCATTTGTTTTTGAGTAGCAATTGTAGTACGGTGACTATTAAGATTTTTAACACGCTTTTATTAGGTCGACCTATATATATATAAAATGAAATCTAAGAAAACTAATTTAACAATCTTCTAAAAATCGTAGCGTTATGAAAATTGGCAGTTTTATGTTATTTTAATTACAATACAATAATATGGTACAATCGAGCTGATCTGTTGATGGAGCCGGAAGATATGAACTTGAATTTCATGATGAATGATCGTATCATAGCCGTGTTTGGACTTGTTAGAAAGGTCTTGTAATTATCGTTGAACATGAGTGGGTTTCAAGGTCTGTTGATGAAGCCGGAAGATAGGCACTAGCAAACGATGTATATTGACGTGGGTAGCAGCTTGTTAAAGATCCCACAATAAACAGTCTGTTCAAAGTACCAGTGGCAAAATGTAGAGTTGTTGTTCGTGTATTTGTTTAGAAGAAAGTCCTTTCTGCTCCAAGCGCCCCACGCTTTTACAATCAAATTTTATAATTAAAAGCTCATAGTTTACACTTCAGCTCAGAAATAGAGACAACTTGAACGACCCCTAATTTGTTTTTGACTTTTACGTGCACCTATAAAAGCGTGTTTTTGAGTGTTTTTTAAACTATTAATTTTGTATTAAAGGTTCGCCGCCACTAGCCGCTTGATTTCACGGTCTGTGCACCTGGACGTATAAGGTAAGTCAGGGCGTGTGCGCCGGACGTGCAAGTGGCTAGTTTGGGGTAACATAAATAAAAAGTTATAAAACTTTAACAAATGACTCTACCTAAAGATGGAATTGTTAAATTTAACGAAGGTGTTATTGAAAATGTAAGATTAAAATATAATTATAACAATGAGAGTATGCAAGAAGCTCTCAATATATTACAGGAGTGGATAAAACAGCAGCCGCATTTTAGAAAAAAAGATTTCCGTAAGTTTTTGACCTGGGAAAGAGTTTAGCTCTAATGTGTTTTTTTTTTGACAGTGGAAGGCAAACAAGCAGACGGATTTCCTGATGTTAAGAAATTCACGCCGC
>NJDC01002522.1:0-33682 GCA_002245475.1 Calephelis virginiensis
GGCGTCATGACGTTATGGCGGCAGGAATAGGTAAGGCGGTGGTACCAATCCGGGCGACTCGCTGCCAAACTCTACCACCTAGTCGGATGTCACGGTATTAGTGATGGTAAGCCCATGCTCGCCTTTTACGAGCTGCCTGGCAAGGAAGTATAGAAAGAATTATGTTAGTATAATAAGTGATAGGCAACAACATCAATACAATACAAACATCAATGCCACTTTTCGTTGTAATTTTATAACTAAAGAACGGGCTAACCTATCCAAATCAAACGTTTAGGCTTTGTTTGGACTGTTTAGTAGATGGTTTATGTGAAGTTTGCATAATATCGGTCCAGTGATTCTACATTACTTATCACATTTGTTGTAACAAATAAATTCTATAAATGGCGTATCATTTTGTTAATGGCTATTTTCCAGTCAAGTCGAAACTTTTTTCAGATGGGAATTGTGCTGTCACATTAAAACTTTTTTCAGTTATTTTTTTATCTTTTTTGTTTTGTTGTGTTATATCATACATGCGGTAATATACGTAGCGAAGCATGTACTGGGCCGCTAGTATGATCATATTTTTTTATGTGAATAAACTATTTTCTTCTGTAATTAAACTAGTACCTACCCACTTATTGATTTTTGTAAAATCTGCTAAGTTTAAATTAATAAAATTTCAACTTTATTAAATGTTGAGAAACGCGACAAGCTTTTATGATCATATAAGTTGTTTATAATAAGGTTGTAAGTTCATAGTTAATATTTTTGAAGAAAATTTTATATAAGCATCTGTCTTGTAGGAAGCTCTTTAAATAGCATGCAATCTCTCAAATTCGTACAGCACCAATTTTCGTAAGGCTCACAACAATATTTATTAACCGACTTTAAAGGAGGAGGTACCGTACTCGACCTGTATATAATATGTTTATCAAATATATAGAATTCTCATGTCAACACCGTGATGAGAATTCTATATATCGTGATTGAACTCCTCCAAAACGGCTTGACCGATTCTTATGAAATTGCACATTGAGTAGGTCTGAGAATCGGCCAACATCTATTTTTCGTACCCCTAAGTGGTGAGGGTGACTCACCCCAAAACATTTTGACTAAAATCACATTAAAATGTAGCAGAATAACGTCTGCGGGGTCAGCTAGTCCTACATATAAAACTAGCGGCCCGTGCTGGCTTTGCACGGGTATAAAATATACAAAATTATAAACCTTCCTGCTCATTTACTTTATCTATTAAAAAAAACGCATTAAATCCGTTGCGTAGTTTTAAAGATTTAAGCATACAATGGGACATAGGGACAGAGAAAGCGACTTTGTTGTATACTATAATAGTGATAGTGATAGTGATTCTCGTGTCAGAATGTTCGTTCCCGTACTCCTCCAAAACGGTTTAACTTCCTCTCATAAAATTTAGTGAGCATAATATTGAGCAGGTCTGAGAATCGGTCAACATCTGTTTTTCATACCCCTAAGTGACAAGTGCGACTCACCCCAAATTTTTTACAAAAATCTCATTAAAAAAAATAGGAGAACAACGTCTGCCGGGTTAGCTAGTTTGTATATAAGTTCGTGAATATCCCGAAAAGTGTTAATTTAATTTGAATGGATTTTCTTTGCTGCATTGCAAAAGTTTTGGAAATAGATCCGCATTTCTTAAGACTTTACTACTTAGGTCTTCACGGTGGAACTAGGAACAAATACACCCATGCTCGTCTTTTACAAGTTACTAAGTAGGAAAACAGCTTGTAGTTTTCTTAGGGGACCGGGACCAATACGGAAAAATGGTAGTTATATTTAAATAGGTTAGAAAATGCATACATGGGGTTTCGGGGAGAATAAACCGATCTAAGTAGATTTTATTTATATTTTTAGCAAATGACACATCGCTACAACAGCACTAGTAAACGAAGGTAAATTTTACAATGATCCACAATGTAATAATAGTTAAGGTAGGAGATCGGTCGGATCCGGAACTAGCAGTCATATATATTTCCCCTTTTATTCCAATTTACTTTTTTAGCGAGAAAAGCTATTACTGTAATGCTTTTTATCACGAAGGATGTTGTTTTAAAAGTACACGATTTCGCAGAAATAATAAATATCAGTCTACTAGATGCTTACCATAAAACAACAAATAAAAAAATAAATTCAGTAGACACCATGACTGAGAATTTTAGAGTTGATTAAGGGGAAACATTTTAAATGTAGCTACTTAATACTAGATACATACTGTGGATTTAATTTATTCAAATCCCTTAAGCTTTAACAGTAAAGCATGTGATATTCAAATTTCAGTCCATAGAGAACCTTCACTGAGCACATTACAAAGGTTTGGGATTCCACTGCACTGGTAATTTTGATGGAACGAGCTTAGTTATAAGTTTCGTAGTTATAGAATATAATAATTAAGGATAATAAAACTGCGAAAACCGACTCCAACTAATTCACTAGATACCATGTAGCGATTTGATAATAATTTTATCGAAACAAAAGCAAATGATTAAGAAATGGTTTCACATAAATTTTATTAACATCCGTATACTATGTATATGTATATTTTCAGTTGTATTTACATATATTACTATCACATTTGTATTTTTATTTTAATACTAGCAGCCCATCTCGGCTTCGGACGAGTGAACCAATTTCTAATTTCTCAAAGAAATAACGTAGCCTATGTTCATTAAAGATAGTGTCTGCTCCTGGTGGTAATTTTTTTACATCGGTCCAGAAGTTTTGGAGCCTATTCAATACAAACAAACAATCTAAGCTTTTCTCTTTATAATTAGTATAGATTAATATGAACAAAAACATGAGAATTTACCCAAAAACCACTAGTCGAATCAAAGTCGCGAGTCGGATTTTTATAAAATTTATGTGATAACACCTCAGAACTGTGACTTACCTTTTAAAAAAAGTGTTATTAAAATCGTTTCGGTCAGTTGGTCAAATAATCATGTAGAAAACATACAAAAATAACATTCAATTTGATAACCTCCTGTATTTTGGAGTCGGTTGAACTCTCCGTTCTCTAGTGACATACTAACAGCGATACCTACCTTGTCTAATTGTTTTTATCCAAGTTGCACATGAACTTATTCAAAAATACAAAATTTCAAACAAAATGGGTCAAAAACATAGTATTTGTAAACAGTCAAAGAAGTAAGCAAGCATAAAAAGATCAGGAAAAGTTCTTGTGAAGCAAGAGATGTCTCATTGCTGCCATATCAAAGGATTAGCCAAAAAATAAATTTAAAATTATGATCCCAATTTGACTTTGTTTTAACTTACAGTTCGAAACGAGATTCCGTAAAGGAATTGCTCAATATGTGGCGAACTTAAGCCAATATACCTAGACAACACAATAAAAGCAAAGAAACGGATTTGATTTGAATGGCTCTTAGGCTATAGAACGACCCATACGATAGTAACAAGGCACTAGTCAGCATATTATAGTACGGTACCCTCAAGAGGCTAAACATATGACTGCTGTGTGGCGCTGTGCCGCTAAAATTATCTGTTTGCGTTGCGGCGTCATAGACGTTCCTCTGCCATGGGCCATCGTGAGTAACTTATTGAATATTTGTTAATAAAATTATATTACTCTGTTTTAAATAAACAAATAGTACCGCGCCGCTATAATGCTACTGCCGATTCTTGCGGCGCGGCGCAGCAACGCGGTTATATGTTTCGGCTCTAATTGCCTAAGTGACTGGTTATTTTTTACCATCAGAAGAATCACCTCCTTTTTTAAGAAGTTTATTAAGGTTTAAGAAATAGGTTACGAACTACTAGTTTGTCGGAATTATGTTAGATTCAAAATCAGTTCATTAGAAAAAAAAATTAAACAAAGAAAATTATAAGAATTGTGATTGATTTATAATTTAAGTTTTACAATTTGTCATCTAACACAATAATAAAAAAGACGTATTGTCACGCACGTATCCCGAAACGTTAGACAGAGCTACAACAATGTCACCTACCTAGAAATAGCTGAATACACTCGTAGATATTCATGAACAACACTATAAGGTCTCACAGTGCCCACGAACACATTGGAACAGTCAAACCTATTCATAAACAATACTTGAGTGAATTCAACCACTGTGCATCTCCACGCCCATACCCCCGAAGGGGTAGATAGAGTCACAACTAGGGCCCCACGACTAGCCGAAGACACTAAGTCCTACAATGTGATAGGTGGCAAGCCTATCGCCAACCGGGCACATTTCCAATCCTGAGCAACATTTTTCAAATTAGAAAATTGGAACAACCCAATTTTCTTTTTGTTGCCCGGGATTCGAACCCGGCACCTCATGCAGTCAAGCCTAAGAATTGAACCGCTAGACCACAGAGGCGACCACTATGCGTTTGTCAAAATCGACGCATAGTTAAAATAGAATAGCTACCGAGCTACTTTAAGGAACGCATAGCATCTAGTTGTTTGTGGCAATTCGAAATTTCAAAGTTGTTTATTTGTAAAAATTGTACTCTTAAGTTAATTATTAATTAGAATGGTTTACAGCAGTTGCGTAAAGATCAATCATTATATTATCAAAAGAAAAATGAATGAAGACTAACATAGTACGCAATAAAAAGAAAACGTGACTTCCAAAATCCTACACTATTAGCGAGTACACAAATAATAAGGGAAAAAAGAAATTAAAATAAGTATCACTTAATTCCAGTCGTCAATAAAATAGATCTCTTGCTAAAGAGTATTTATATTCTTTGAAATAGGTTATATCGATTGTCATATTTTGCTATGATTTATGACGTACGGACAAACGGACCAATCACAGAACTGATTTTAACACTATGACGTGCTCTCCTAGCTAATTAAGTTCTAAGTATCGCTTATCAATTGGATGGCTTGACGTAAGGAAAGCATAGCTAAATGTTGTACTTCGCACATCGTTGTTTTACTACTTAGCGAAGTTATGCTTCTAGAATACGGGTGTTAGTCTTACAATGTGATATGTGGCAATCCTTATACTTCATTCAGAAAATTGAAATACCATATTTTTATTTGGTTGCCCGCCCCGGCGATTGAACCCATGACCTCATGAAGTCAAGTCTAACATCGGACTACACTAGACTACAGAGGTTTAATCTGTAATGTATGTTATATATATATATATATATATAAATCACAATGAACATGTACAGTTGGCTGGAATAAACATTTTTATTAATTAAGTAAAGTAAAAATAATGCTGTGGTAGAACATAGAGATAAATTAAATACCTTCACGCCCGTATTCCCGTCGACACACAGTTAGTAAAATTACTGACAACGACTAAACATTAAAAAATACTAGTACAGTAGTATTAAAATATAGATGAGAAATACTGCTGATAAAAAAACTTAGAGTGAGTATCTTCACACCCATATCCCCGAAGAGGTAGGCAGAGGTACAACCAGGACACCCACGACTAGCCGAAGACACTAAGTCCCATAATGTGATAGGTAGCAAGCCTATCGCCAACCGGGTACATTTCCAATCCCGAGCAACATTTTTTATGAGAAAATTGGAAAACCCAAATTTTCTTTTTGTTGTCCGACCCGGGATTTGAATCCGGGACCTCATGCAGTCAAGTCCAACGCCTGAACCGCTAGACCACAGAGGCAATAGAGATAAAATACGAGTATACAAAGTTAGAAGCAGCATCATGACTGAATACAAGGTATATAGGGGCCTCTATAAAGCAGGATTCAGCTGGTTACTCTGCAAAATTCGACAACTTGTAATGGGAGTTGAACATTAATCCCTAAGACACTATTAACATTTCCCAAAATAATAGTATCATTAACCGCCTCGTTGGTCGAGGTGTAAGCGTATCCGCCTAACGCCACCGACCAAATACGTTGCTTGGGTTCGAGTCCCGACGGGGCGGGGGCAGGCATTTATTAACATAGATGTTTGTATTTCCGGGTCTTACTTTTTATTAAATTTAATCTGGTTTCGGTTTAATCATCTGTTTCTACGCACAAGTTTCGTACGGTTGACTAACATCCTTAACACAAGCTTTAAAATTTACTTTGTAGTTCGATTCCGTTTATGTAACTTGGCAAGAGTTAAGTATTTATTTCAACAATACTAACTGTTACCGGTGAAACACAACCTTGTAATATATAATATAAAGTTACTTTAATTATTAAATTTTGTCTGTTGGAAATACCCAATAGATAAAACTGAAGACCGAAAATGGCACCGTAATTTCATGTAAGGCTGAGATTTTGAGAGAGGTTGAGAAGTTCTATGGACAGCTGTACAATTCGCACGACCCGTTTTTAGTTTGGCTGAAGATCCTAGAGCTAAACTCACCCGACATAACACCGAAAACATCCCGGACGTCAGCGTTCGAGATTCGGATGGCTCTGAAACAACTGAAACAACGCCGGGGGACGATGGAATTACTGCTGAGCTACTGAGAGCGGGTGGAATTCCTCAACTGACCTCAAGTACTTGAGGTCTTCCAGAAGCTATATAATTTAGTCATCCTCGAAGGCACTGTTCCAGAAGCGTGGACCAGAAATATGGTGGTTTTCTTTTTCAAGAAAGGTTAAAAAACTTTATTAAAAATTATGGACATATCTCACTTCTGGGTCACGTTTACAAGTTGTTTTCAAGGGTTATCACGAACCGTCTACCACGTAGGTTAGATATTTCCAACCTCCCGAACAAGTCGGGTTAGGTAAAGTCTTTAGCACCGTAGATATTGTAAAGAAGACTGAGGAATATAATCGGCCATTATATCTAGCGTTTGTTGAATACGAGGAAGCCTTCGATTCGGGTGAGACATGGGCGATGCTTCAGTCATTACAGCGGTGCCGCATCGACTATCAATACATCGAAGTGTTGAGAAGTTTGTACGAAAATGCCGCTATGTCGGTCAGATTACAGGATCAGAGCTTGAAACTGTTTACTGTTGCACTGGAAGATGACTTCAAGCTTCTGGACTGGAAAAGTCTAGGCATCAATATCAATGGTGAGAACATTACTCAACTTAGATTCGCAGTTGATATTTTAATCATGGCGGAATCGCTGGAAGACTTGAGCAAGACGCTTAGTGACCTAGACAGAGTTTCCCAATAGGTGGGTCTTAGGATGAACTTGGACAAGACGAAAGTTATGTACAACGTTCAAATTCCACCTATGCCAGTTAACATTGGGAACTCAATTTTTGAAGTTGTTGATCAGTATATTTACCTAGGTCAAACTGTTCAGTTAGGTATATCCAACTTCAAGAAAGAGGTCGATCGCCGAATCCAACTCGGATGGGCAACGTTTTGGAAATAAAAGGGTATCTTCTTGTCCAAATTACCGCAGAGCCTAAAGCCGAAAGTCTTCAACCGGTGATGACATATGGGACTGAGATTTGGCCGTTAAATGTGGGCCTCTTAAATAAGCTCAGAGTCGCTCAGTGTGCTATGGAGAGAGCAATGCTTGGTGTTTCTCTGCGAGATATGATTCGTAATTCAGTGATCCACAAGAGAACGAGAGTAACCGACATAGTCCAGAAAGTCAGCCAGCTGAAGTGGTAATGGACATGCCACATTGCTCGAAGAATCGATAACCGCTGGGGAAAAAAGGTTTTCGAGTGGCGGCCCCGCACCGCAGAATGTAGTGTTGGACCACCTCCCACCCGGTGGTCCCGGATGATCTGGTCAAAGTCGCGGGGAGTCGCTGGTTAGAAGCGGCTGGTGACCGTGGCTTGTGGAGCTCTTTGGGGGAGGCCTATGTCCAGCAGTAGACGTCCTCCGGCTAATGATGATGATGATGAAGTTTCTTTAATACATATACATACATATCTTCACGCCAAGTCCCTTACGGGGTAGGCAGACGATATCGAGTGACAAACCTCACGATCCTGAAGAAACCTGTCTGGCTTCCTTCACATTCATTACCCTTTTCATACAAACACACCGGTTTCGTAGACTCTTGAGACCACCCTCGGATAATATCCGATTGATCTGATCGTGGAATGTCAGCCTTGGTCTCCTCGGGTACCTACATTTTTAATAAGTTTAGGAAACACGACCTTGTTATATATAATATTATGTATAAAGTTTAATAGTTGGGTATTTATAATCATAGAAATAATAGTGCTTTAAGAGTTGATCACACCTTACTTTCACATCTCAGGGAGGTTTAAAATCCAATGGCTTTTGATTTCGTTCAACATAAAGCAGTAAACTGCTAAGGTAGAGTTCCAACGTCTTACATATTACGCCTTATAACGATAATGTCATGGCCCAGTCCGGAGGATAGCTATAGCACCCTTTCTTTCTTTAGGTTTTGGCCTTCACGTTAGTATTTAGCCATTAGTCAAGTAGAAATTTGCATAAAATTTTATATCAATTTCAATTAATTTAAATTAGTCATCAGTTATAAGTCGTCAGGAAGTCATGTCAGGCTCTTGGGTAAAGCGGTAGCCTTTTTACACAAGCTCATGGATGAGATTTGGCGGCAACGAGGAAATACACGATACGCTAATTTCTTAGTGATTATTTCATTTTTGCACTTTCACTGAACAAAATTGTACAAAATGCCACCAAAATTGACTAATTTCACTCAATATCAACACGAAATTCAATAATTATGAAAAAATTTCGACCATCTTTTCTCTCGATGGCGCCAAAACTCCTCTCTCGATGGCGCCAAAACTCCTACAGCACCCTAGTAGCAAGAAGCAACACAACGATGTACTTGCAACATGTTTGGTGTCTTTAGGATGATCTGATGATTTTATACATGTTCTTCTTTGTTGTCTTTTGCTGTAAAAAATAATAGTAAATTAAATACGCCGGTAAAGTAACGAGAAACCGCTAGTACATAAACAAAAACGATTTTAATGTCAGTATTTAAATAGGTATTCCACAGAGTTCAAGATAACAAAAGGCCATTCATTTCAAATTTTTGATGTGAAATATTTTATTGATCAAAGCACACATTCATTGTGGGATTCTTTTTTATCAGCATATTTCAGGCGGTTTTTATTTTACAATTAATTTTAAAGCTTGTCACACCCACGCTTAAATTCATGTGAATCATTTACATATTAAGTAACGTTCATTCCGATTGATAAGAGTTTGAATAAAAGAACAATCTTTTACTATTTTTTCAATTCAACAGAATAACAGTTTAATTATTGAGGGTTAAAATGTTGTGGTCACAGCTACCCAAAAATCTGACAAATGCAAGTTGAATAAAGGATATGTTTACTTATATTTATGAAAAGGTTATATTTACTCAACGGCTGAGTCAAGTCGGGAATCGCGTCCAAGACTCACGGTTATAATTAAACTTAGATACGATTAGTATTGCCCGTACTATTGCTTTATCTGTTCCTGAGGACATTTCATTAACACTCGTTTTGTCATGTTCCGTGTTGTAGAGAGAAGTAGTCGGTAATTTTATTAACGCAATCGACTTAATACTCTAAAAAGTGTAGGCAAGGCACAATTAATTTTACCACAGATAAAAATATATTCGTTAGAGTCGTCTGCATAACGACTTTCGTTATTATCAATAATAAAAAAGCGCAGAAATGTGCAAAACCGACTCTCAACTATTTCATTAGGACGTCGTGATTTCATAATTTTTTTTTCGAAAGATAGCAAATGGTAACGATTGACGACCCCATCAATGATAAGGACGTCAGAAACTTAAAATTTATGCATAATTAAGTATAGCTCAAAAACCACTAGTCGGTTCCTAATAAAATTAACATGACCACCTTACAATCACGACCTATATTTGCAAGAAAGAAACAAAACAATCAGTAAGCTGTTGGCCGCATAATCGCGTAACAAACGAAAAAACACGTAGTCGAGTCCAGAACCTCCCCCTTTTTAGAGTCGGTTAAAAAATAAAAATATATTTGTCTAGGATATTTGTGTCTACACGTTCCCACTAACGGATTGCCGTCGATTAAGTAAATTGATGTGAATATAACCTCGCAATATGTTGCTACTGTTGAAACATCAATTTCACTCTGTCATGTTTTCGCATAATTTCTAGCTGATTATTCAACGGTTCAAACAAACACGCGGAGGGTTCTTTGTAAAGTTTTATTTCAATTAATTTGTATCGTTAATTAAGAGTTAATGTGACATTACCCTTTTAATTTGATGTTTTTAATTATTTATTCGAAATGAAACAATTAACAAATTAAGCATGTCGAATTTCTTACAAAATCTGAAGCTCCGAAAACACGTACGTACCGTCTTGCCACAAAAATTAGACACATGTTTAACGAATCATTGTCTGCAATTTATAACCTACCTACGATATCGTGCTAAACGTGAAAGACGACCGCGTCGCAGCAAGTTTTTACTCAAGAATTCTATACAGTGTATAGTAAAACATGTGTCCAACGAGTATTCATTTTTTTTAGTGAAAGGAACTTACTTAAACATTCATACACTTTCTTCATGGATGTTTAGACAAACTGGACTTAGCATTATTCAAAAAAAGGAAGTTATGACGGAGAAAATGAAGAAAAAAAGCATTTATTATAAGTAAAAACTTTGGATTAACATTTAGTTATTTAGTTCATAATTGTAAATATATATATATCAATGCCACTTTTCGTTGTAATTTTATAACTCAAGAACGAACTAAGTCTAAACATTTGGTTTGGGTAGGTGAGCCCGACCTACCCAAACCAAATGTTTAGACTTAGTTCGGACTATTTAGTAGATGGTTTATGTGAAGTTTGCATAAAATCGGTCGTTCTTCATTTATCACGTTTCACGTTTTTTGTAACAAATGAATTCAATAAATGTAGTTAATTAATTTTATTAATGGGTATTTTTCAGTTATATTGAAACTTTTTACAGCTGTTTTTTTCTTTTTAAGTTAATTTGCCCCTTTCTGGGGCCGGCTAAGACCTTTAGTCCATGCTGCCACGTCTTCCGTAATAATAAATTCTTTTTCGTAATAAAATTTTAAATTCATTTCTTCAGTTTCTTAACATATTGTCTTCCCCTTTTTAAAAGTAATTTCCTTCACTAAGACAAAGCTTATTTGAGTCCTCCAATACGTCTTTAGTTTTAATTTCTTGAAGTTTACATATTATGTTTCGCCGTTAATTTGTTTTATAGTACGTCACATCCTTGAATTACGATTATTTTCACACAAATTATAAAACTAAAATTCTGAACACCAAAATCATCTTCTTTCATGTTGGCGCCAAAACTTCTACGACAGTGCAAAAAGTATTTTTAATATTCTTTTTTTACCTCTATATTTTATACTAGTCTTATATTATGTAATAAACCCATATCTTAATATTTCATGTCTTTTTCTAGTTTCGTCTTCAAATTTCTTTCTTGATCAGGCCTCTGCCTCTTCTGTCGTGATAAAACTCTACAATAGTCTTTCACTAGTATAGTTTATTTACTAAATCACATTTACACACAACTAAGTAATATTTACACTTTAATTAATTTACAAATTATACATTTTACATTATATTACACATTTTTAGCTTAAAGATTGGAGGGAACCCTCGATAACGCGCCTTCCCCCTCCGACCGTTCCCGCCAACCTTTTTTCTTTTTGTTTTTAGGTTAATTTGCCCCTTCCTGGGGCCGGCTAAGACCTTTAGGCCATGCTGCCACGTCTTCTGTATTAATTATTTCTTATACAGACATTAGTAACATGTCTTCCGTATTAATTATTCCTATACAGTCATTAGTCACTATTTACAAAGTCACGTCAGGGTCTTGAGTAAAGCGGTGGAAATTCACGATATACAAATTTGTTCATGATTATTTCATTTGTGCACTTTCACAAAATTAAACTAATTCCCACCTAAATTAACTAATTTTACTCATAATTTACACTAAATTCAATAATTGTGAAGAAATTACGACCATCCTCATTCGCGATGGCGCCAAAACATTTTTTTTCTTTTTTGATTTGTCTTGTTATATCAGTCATGCGGTCATATACGAGTACGTAGCAAAGCACGAATCGGGCCACTAGTAGTATACATAAAGACGTGTATTCGCTAAATGCAGTGTTTACGTCGCCAATAAACTTCGTAGTACTTCGTCTTCGTAGCAAGTTACTGTCTACGAATATGAAGCGCGTGTAATGTATTATTAATAAAGATCGCTGTGATAAGATGTAGATAAAATCAAGCCCTATTTATTTAAGAGTTTCACATACATACATTTATTTATGCATTGTAAAACTTTGATATGGTATCTAAGATCATTATTATTAATATCTAAGTTCTATGATTTAAGAATAAGAATTTACTTTCTACATTATTGTTACGTAGAAGCTATGTATAAAAATCGATTGCTGTTCGTTAGTTTTGCTAAAATTCGAAAACAGCTAAACCAATTTTTGCTAATTTTTATTTCGAATTATTTTTTAAAGTTCAGGGAAGGTTTAAAACATAAGAAAAATAGAATAACTGTTAAGAAACTACATATATTATTAACATAGAGTCAATAATATTTAAAATGATATTTTCGATTTAAATTTGGTTGAAATCGAGTTTAAAGAGTATTCCTACTGTTCTTTTGTGTTGTTTTTCTTTCGTTTGGCTTAATGAACCGAGAAAAGGACGCTTTGAAACTCTGTTACAAACAGTAATGTGCACAATTATTGCGTGGTGTTACCATCACATGACCGTAACTTTAATGAAATAACATACATACATACATATCTTCACGGCAAGTCACTCACGGATAGGCAGAGAGTATCGAGTGCCAGACCTCACGATCCTGACAAACCTGTCTTGCTTCTTTCACATTAATTACCCTTTTAATACAAACACGCCGGTTTCGGAGACTCTTGACACCACCCTCGGATAAAATAAGATTGAATTGATTGTGAAATGTCAGCCTTGGTCTCCCCGGGTACCGACATCCATCCACATTCGCATTGTATATCTGCTTTGTCAATCTTTCATCTGTCATTCTTTCCACATGACCGAACCAGCGGAGCATTCCCTTTTACATTTTAACACCAACACTTTCTTTCAATTCCACTCTTTCTCGGATCTCACTGTTACGAATGCGGTTAGCGACCGTTACACCACATATTTTCCGGTATTTTACGCATTTTTCTAACATGGAAAACGATAAAGGCGAGCACTGTCGTCGTAGGCACAGAAGAAATAATAAATTTAAAAACCTAAAATTAAGAAATTAAAAAACCTTAACGAACTTAACGTTTGAACGAGAATCACTTTAATACGAAGAACGGAATAATAGAATTTTTTAGGAGTTATGACAGAAATTATTTAATAACTGAAAAACGTGATATTTAATCAAAATTTTAATACATGCAAATCAAACATCACTATAATTCATTTCAACTAACTTTATACCTTCTAAAATGGTCAACAAAATTTGAGCTTGAATATCAGCGAATATCAATTTTGGATCTTAATTTGAATTAATTTTATTAAGGAAAATAATTACAATCATAACGTTAAGAAACGCAGAAAGGGATTAAAAATTTCGCCACGGGACTTGAATCCTCAGTAGCTCAATTGGTTAGAGCATTCGTCGGCTTGAGACGAAAGGTTACAGGTTCAAATCCTGTCTGTGGCGAAATTTTTTTTTTCTTTAAAATTTATAGAAATTACAATCATGTTATTTAAAACGTATTTAGATCAAAAACATCAAGATGCACATATATTTCTGACTGCAAAAATCCTTACCATTTGAGCTAAAATGTATAGATATTTAATATAGTCCGTTTTTAGTACTCAACCCGCCTTAATTCATTAAATAATCCTGAATAAACTTAAACAGAGCAAAGCTGCGAGCGACAATGTATCTAAAATAAAATACAGAATTAATGCGTTGTGTAGTCATGATTTAAGTTATGAATGTATCAATGCCAATGTAAAAACGTGACACTTGTAGAGAATGTAAGGAATAAATCAAAAAGGAAAAGAAACCACATTTATTTCCCTGTAATAGAATCACGTCAAGAGAAAAAGTTACGTACGTGCGAAAACATTTAAATATGTGGAGTATGAAGTGATGTTGCGGACAGAATTCTCTGTCAAAACTTTCCTTAGCCATGAAATAAGTTATTGTAGAAATACTTTCGCTGAATCGGCTGCATATTTCCCGAGCTGTTTCGGGTCCTTTTTGCAGAACAGACGATCTGCCTCCCTCAGACAGCTTGTAATAGGCTATCGTACTTAAGTGGATCATTTCCTAGTAAGACTAGTGCCAGAATTTGTTCACAAATGATGTTCGGCACTATCGTGTTCCTGTGACGATTGTTACTGCAGTCATTATAATATTATGTTTGTGTTTTTTTATGGTGTGGAAGGCAAACAAGCAGATATACCTATTTCCTCATTTTACGAAACACTTACGCTTAGAGACATCAAGTGTTTCGATGAGGCAAAAACTTAGGGGCCTTGTTAGCCGACGCCCAAAAGAAATGGAAGAAGAAAACATTATCCAGACATTATAATACCACAAAAACATTTAATGTTAAATGTTGCCAAGACGAGACCATATAGCTCGCACTGTCAAAATGTAATCAGATCTCATGTAGAACCAAGTTTCTAACCCTACATTCCCAGCCCTAAATCGATAAGCCCTAATTTTACACTCAAGTTACGGAGAAATACTACAGCCATAGCTCGTACCGTGTAGTTTGTAGCGCGTAGCAGAGTTCTCCCGCTATAATCTCGCAGGCGTGCAAATCGTGGACTTAACTGGCGAGTTTGGGGAAAATCTGTTTACTTTTTACACAAAATCTACCGTTTAGTAGCTTTTGTGTGAAAAGTAAACAGATAAAGCGGCAAATATTTTAATTGGTTTTATTACTGTATCCTGTATACAATACGTAGTAATAATTGTTTTTTTTTTAATATATAAAAAAGTATCTTTACGCCCATATCCCTGAAGAGGTAGGCAGAGGCACAACCAGGGCACCCATGACTAGCCGAAGATACTAAATCCCACAATGTGATTGGTGGCAAGCCTATCGCCAACCGGGCACATATCCCGAAAAACTCAATTTTTCTCAAAATTGGAAAAACCCCATTTTTCCTTAATTGCCCGACCCGGGATTCGAACCAGGGATCTCATGCAATCAAGTCCAGCAACTGAACCGCTACACCACAGAAAAAATATTCCATGTAAAAATTTAGTTTTTCCAATGACATATCAAGTATAGCTTTAATAGAAATACTTTCATAAATAACTATCTTAATTGGATTACTGAAAAACAGCACTAAGGTTCTCATATTATTATGTGCAAGTACGTTTGCACAAAAGGTATTGTATCAATTTTGTATATAGAGATAGATGGTTAGAGAACAACACAGGTCACCTTTTATATCATTATATAAACACACTCCCACAGAAAAGTAAAAAAAACTTGCATTCGCCGACGTATTAACGCATTATTTGCCAAAAAGGAAGTTTATAGTTTTATTTGGTTCTGAAATTGTATATCTTGGTTGTGCTTTTAGCAGGGATGGAAGGTACACCGCGGATGTAGAGAGGAGAGTGAGTGCAGGGAATAGTGTGAATGAAGCGTTGGGTAAGCTATTCCAAAGCGAGGTTTTGAGTCAAAAAGCTAGACTCGCTTTGCATAATTCTGTGCTTATTCCAACGTTATTGTATGGAAGCGAGAGTTGGGTATGTCAGAAAGAGCATGAAAGTAGGATAAATGCGGTCGAAATGAAAGCATCGGCGGTCTCTTACTACCATTACCTGCTTTTTCACTATTTTAACCCCTGACAAAAACTGTTTGCTTGTCGTATCTGTCTGTGGCATCATAGCTTTTGAACGAATGGACTAATTTCGATGCAGTTTTTCTGTTGGGAGCTGACGCGATCGAGATGGTTTTTAGTTATGTATGTGACATAGCAGGTTTTTCTAAAATGTTATATTTTAGAGATACATATCAGAAAAAAAACTATATTATTAGTTGTTTTAACAAACCCCAAATATTGTGAGGGTTTTTAGTTTTTTTGTATGTTTGTGACGCGTTAACAAATATTGACAATTCTTTTTACATAAACTTATTTGATGATTAAGAAGTAGTTCCAAGTTTAAACCAGATGCGACGTTTATATTTTGAGTTATAACATTCCATACTTATTGTTTACCGGAAATATACGTAATTATTTTAAAGTTTTGCAGTTTTTAAAATATATTATATAGGGCTATTATTGTGAGCAAACTTTTCTCGTTTTATTTTGGCAGAAACTAGATGAAACAAGTTAGTCCTAAAAAGCAATTTTTATCTTTTTTGTGATATTTGTCACGTGATATCACAAGAAATAAATATATTTTGAGCTTTTTGAGTTTTATATTATAGGTGTTTTGAAATATGTCACATGATTTTTAATGAAAAAATTACCTTACCAGTAAGTAAGATCCATTTTACTTAAACAAAGAAGTGGTCAATAAAAGGAAGATAACAATAAGTCGTAGAGTAAGAGACATTTCTACAAATGCCTTTATCGTGGAAAATGTCCGGAACACCTTTAAAGGATATTAATTGGAATTTATTTGCTCATGAATACCAACGGTACACATTTACTACCTAAGATACAGAAAATATATTTAGGATAAACTTCAGTATTACCTACATATTATTTATACTAATTTATAGATACCTTTTGTAAATACCTACTTGCCCTACCTCCCTTAATAATAAATAGAGGTGATTGATAGTTTTAAATTGTCGTTGTTTAATAAGCATATGTCCAAAACTTTAGTAGAACAATTCAAAGATCTGTACAAAAGACTAATCTACTTTTTAAATGCTCGCTTATGATCTCTTGATTTCCTGGAGGCTCTTACACAGTGTTCGAGTTCTTATTATAATGATCCGTGTCACAAGCGGGTAGTTGACAAGCTATACCCGGACATTGTTTCCGCTTACAGTGACGCGTCCACAGTGCGTCGACGAGCCAAGTCAGTCGGTAGTGGCTTGCATGTAGCTGGTTGGAAAAAGCACGTGAGTATTGCACACCGAGAGGCTAGGGTTAGGTTTGGAGAAGGGGTATAATGCGGTAAACCTAAGTCGGGCCAAATGTATGATGAAATGAAAAATAGCAGAAGAATTTTTGAATCGCGCTTGAAGTGGTGTCAGGACAACCAGGACCAACTAAAAATGGATGTTTTAGCTGAACAACATATCAAGGATGATTTTCGTGGCTTTTACTAAGAGTTTAAATGTGAAACCAGGCTTCCCTTTGTGTGTTGACGTTGTAAGCGAACATAGTGCCATCGTTAACTTATTTATGAATAATTTCTCTGTCAAATTACCTTTGATTTCGAACGATATGCATGGCAGTAGGAGGGACCTTTGGGAGTAGGAGGCTTGAGTGCGAAGGATGTTCACTCAATATTAAGAACATGACTAGAGGTAAGACTCCAGGTCATGATGGCCTAAGCATAGAACACCTGCAATATGGTGGTCCGCATACAGCTATAGTTCTTTCAATGTTCTTCTCACTATGTATAGGCCACTCCTACCTATCGCCGGACCTCATTAAAACTGTTGTTGTACCCTTAAAGATAAAACCGGTGACCTTGGTAACAAAAGAAACTATAGACCTATATCGTTGGCTACTGTAATGACCAAGGTATTTGACGGATTGCTTGATACACAACTGGATCAATATATGAAATTACACGACAACCAGTTTGGTTTTTGCCCTAAGCTATCTACGGAAATTGCTATACTGTGTCTCAAGCATACCGTCAGGTATTACTTGGATTGTAAAACTCCTGTGTAAGCGTGCTTCCTTGAACTTACCAGGGCATTTGACCTGATCGCGTATGATATTCTGTGGGAGAAGTTAGAAAGAATCCAAATGCCTCCCGGAATAATAAATATTTTTAAGTATTGGTATGCTTAACAGGTCAATATGGTTGGTGTCAGGAGCAGTGTCCGAGTCTTATAGGCTTAAGTGTCGTTTTAGACAGAGTGGATTAAGTTCTCCGACACTTTTTTATTTATATATAAATGCATTCATAGTTGAGATCAGCGGACGGTTGGCCGTCACATTGACTATGTCTGCGTCAGTAACTTCAGCTACGCAGATGATATGGTGCTGCTGAGTGCAACTGTCTGCGTTCTGAAAACATTGCTTAATTTGCTTTGGTTTGCTACGCAGCACGGTCTGATTTACAACGTAAAATAAAAAAAGCAATATAATGGTGTTTTGTGACGGCTGGTGAGAAGTGCCCACAAAATGTTCCTTCAGTACATTTCTGTGGTAAGGCGTTAACAAGAGTCTACCAATTTAAGTATTTGGGTTACATAATCGACACTGATCTCAAAGACCATGAAGATATTGAGCGGGAGCCGAGAGCATTGTCCAGAAGAGTGAATATGTTGGCCCGCAGATTTTGGGGAGCTTCTGATGAAGTTAAATTTACTATTTTCCGTGCATTCTGCACGTCTCTTTACACGTATAGTCTGTGGGCCAATTACTCGCAAAGATTTTATAGCGCCCTCCGCATTCAATATAATAACGCTCTTCGAGCTTTGTTGAGGCTGCTTCGATATTACAGTGCATCATGGATTTTCGCAGTGGCGCGAACTGACTGTTTCTACGCAACTATGCGCAAAAAGTGTGCCTCCCTGGTGCTCAGGGTGAGAGGCAGCACCAACACAGTCCTAAGCAAGTTTGTGAAGGCATTTTATCAGGCATTGTTGTAGTAGACAAGTCTCGAGAAATATCGGATCGGAAGACAGTCAATTATTATGTAATTTTACTAGTATATTATTTATTATTTTACTCGTATTATAGTATTTGAATTCTATTTTAAATTAATTTAATTATTTTGACTTTGTATTAATTGTTTGACATTTTAAAATCAGCTATTGTATTAGGTACATTAAGCAAATCAATTTGAATCTATATAACCTAAAAATAAATGAACATTTTTTTAAAGACTAATCTAATTTTGACATCATTGACCAGTTCACAAAATTAACTTAAAACAAACAAACATATAACAAATTAGGCATTTCTTTTATCAATGAAGAGACAATTTATTGGAACAGGACAGTCTTTTTCAATTTTTTTTATTTTTCCTCAATTATAACAATGACGAGAAACAGAATGAAAAAAAATCTAACTAATGTTATATCTACTTGATTGGGTACAACTGTCTTTCTTATTTCTTCTTTCTGTTCTGTCTTTGTCAATACAACAGTCGTGGATCAATCTCGGAGGGTTTTTACTTCGGCAAAATTAGTAAAATTTAGGCATCATGTAGTATGGTATCATGTACCCACGATCACATCATCTACAAACACTAAATAGTGTGTATTTAGTGTTTCTAGATGATGTGTTCGCGGGTTCAATACCCTATCGGGTAGCAAAAAAAATGTTTTTTTTTCAATTTTCTAATAAAAATGTTGTTACTCGGAATCGAAGGTGTGGCCGGTTATATAATATATAAAAAGTAATTAAGTAAGTATCTTCACGTCCATATCCCCGAAGAAGTAGGCAGAGGCACAACCAGAGCACCCACGACTAGCATCGCCAACCGGGCACATATCCTATCCCTAGCAACATTTCTTTATTAGAAAATTGGAAAACCCCAATTTTATTTTTGTTGCCCGACCCGGGATTCGAACCCAGGACCTCATGTAGTCAAGTTCAACTTGATATACGAGCATGAAGATTCTTTTTGACCGCCTCGCTGGTCGAGTGGCTAGCGTACACGCCTAACTACACCTGTCAACTGCGAGGCTCGGGTTCGATTCTCGACAGGGGCAAGCACTTGTGTGATGAACATTTAGATGCCTGCATTTCTGGTTCTGGGTGTATATTGAGATTATTCAGGAATCTATTTAAGTAATTCTATGTACTAGAATCGTTGACAAACACCCATAATACAAGCATAAATTTGCTTTGGGGTTAGATACAATTTCTGTAACTTGTCCAGGGATATTTTTTTTATTATTTTTTTTAGACTACGTATTTTCATGAGCAGAAAATACATTCGCTTGTTTTTCAATCTTATAAATAAAAGTTAAAGTTCCAACTTAAACAATTTCCAATGTTGTCCATTCACTTTAGGGAAGCTTAGCAAAAATGTTGACGTAGGAAATCCAAATGCTGGTTTTTTTGTTATAACCAATAAGTTAAAATTTATGATAATACATCAATTTTCTTTTGGATATGAGAAAAAACGACGTCATAAAATAATACAACACAATATCACAAAACAAGAAACAAGCGAAACCACAAAGTTGTAAGGATGATGAAAATTTTCACCTTATGATAGTTCTTCCTAGTCTCGAGTGTAATCTACTACGATTGAGACATTTCTTACCATTTTAATAAATAGAAAAAGCTTTAAACTACCAGCTACTGAATTCACTGAATAAGAAAACATTTGGAGCAATTTCGGAACTTTAGGTTTGGCGGGTTTCATGTGGCTCTTAAATAGAAAATATATTTTATATTACCTGATCTTTCGAATATTTCGCAGTAAAAATTCTCTTCTTATGTCGATAAAGTAATTACTGAATATATTTCAGTGCAAAATTCATTTATTTGCGTTTCATTTTCTGTATGTCAAGAAAGAAACTATTGATCTTTACGAGCTCAAAGTAATTACTTACTATTTTCTTAAAACTTATATTACTTAATAGCACTTAATAGCACTTTTTATTGTTCGCGCGTTTATAGTAATATGATATGTACTATAAAGGCATTCCGGAGATCTTGTACGATAAAGGCTCTACGACCTATTGTTATTTTCCTTTTGTTTGTCACTTATTTGTATGAGTAAAATGAATCTCACTCCATACTTAAACATCTTCACGCTAACTCCTTTGAGGGGTGGTTACGGTAACTTTTCTTTTCCCAAATATCAAATGGTATAATTTAAAATTATATATATTTAATTAAAATGTAAATACCATTTGGGTTTATACAAAAAGGAAAACAAGGTTTAAAATTGCTTTTTAATACTGGCTTACTGTATGTCCATACCTAGCTACGTAATGGAAATATTTCTATAAGATAATATAAAAAAGCAAAGCTTGTCCACACGAATATCCCCAAATATATAATGTATTTTGAGTGCTGCTAAAGTTAAAAGAAACCGACTCATATTTCCGCTTGCTACACAAAATAAATGAATAACAATAACAATAATTCCAAAAAAAAATATCGAAATTGTTCCAATAATTATAAAAAAAAACTCAAAAAACACATGTCGTATCTATATTTTACTTGGAACCACTTTTAAATCAATACTTAGTTTATGTCCGATAGAGCAATCGCGTAACAAATATACAAAAAAATAATTGAAAAATCATATTTCGAGTCGGTTAAAACTACTTCTAATATGATTTTATTTTTAAATTTAACACTAAAATTTAAACAAGCACCTAAGAAAACCTACACATAATATAGCTAACAACCATCTCCATCATTTCAGCTTCCAAAAAAAGCATCGAAATTGTTCCATCAACAACTCGTAAGGCTTAGCCTAAAATTTGGTTTAACGGACGGAGCAAAGCTTCGAGTAACATTGACTCTAAAATAAAATACAGAATACGCATCTGTTGTAGTGTCATGATTTAAATACTAAATGTATCAATGCCAATGTAAAAGCGTGACACTCGTAGAAAATGTAAAGAATAAATCAAAAAGAAAAAGAGGCCATATTTATTTCCCTGTAATAGAATCACGTCAAGAGAAAAAAATCCGTACGTGCGAAAACTTTCAAATGTGTAGAGTGTGAAGTGAAGTTGCGGAGAGAATTCACTGTCAAAACTTTCCTTAACCATGAAACAAGTTATTGTAGAGATACTTTCACTAAATCGACTATGTATTTTCCCCGAGCTGTTCCGGGTCCTTTTTGTAGAATTCAATTCTTCTCTGCCTAAATGCAGACAGCTTGTAACAGGCTAGAGTAGTCAAATAGGTAATTTCCTAGTAAGACCAATAGTGGCAGAGTGCTGTGAAGTAACATGCTCAGATAAGGATTTACTTCCTTGCCTATTCATATCTAGTTTGTTCGTAAACGATATTCGGCAATATCGTGTTCCTGTGGCGATTGTTACTGCAGTCATTATTATAATATGTTTGTCTTATTTAATAGTATAGAAAACAAACAAGCAGATAGATTTCCTGATTATATGAAACACTTACGCTTAGAGATCTCAAATGTTTTGATGAGGCTAATTCTTACGGGCCATGTCAGCTGACGCCCAAAAGAAATGAAAGCAGAAAATATTATCCAGAGATTATAATTTATTTTGTACTAGCTATTTCTCACGACTCCGCACACTTTGAAGTGACTGTTCGTAGTTAGTTATGAGAACGAGAGAATTTCCGACAGCCAAATATGTCCTTAAGCTAAGCTGCTACGGCTACACAAAATTTGGGGAAAATCCGTTTAGTAGCTTTTGTGTGAAAAGTAAACAGTTAAAGCGACAAATATTTTAATAATTTTTGGTTTGTTTACTGTATCCTGTATACAATACGTAGTAATAATTGTTTTTTTTTAAATATTCCATATATAACTTTAGTTTTTCTCAAGTACAGCTATAATAGAAATACTTTTATAAATAACTACCTTAATTGGATTACTGAAAAATCAGTACTAAGGTTCTCGTATTATTATGTGCAAGTACGTTTGCACAAAAGTTATTTTATCAATTTTGTACATGGAGATAGATGGTTAGAGAATAACACAGGTCACCTTTTATATCATTATATAAACATATTCTTAAAGTAAAAAAAACTTGCACTCGCCGACATAGTCGCGGACAACAGCTAGTTATTTTTTTATGTTATAGGAAGGCAAACAAGCAGACGGATTTCCTGATGGTGAGAAATTAACGCCGCCTAGAGACACCAAACCTTACCCTCCGAACCGGAACACGTCATGACGTTATGGCGGCAGGAATACCTAAGGCGGTGGTATCAATCCGGGTGAGTCGCTGCGAAACTCTACCAGTTAGTCAGATGTCACGGTGTTAGTGACGGTAAGCTTATGCTCGCCTTTTACGAGCTGCGTGGCAGGAAGGCAGATGGTCTATTCTGCAAAGGAGCCCGGACCAACGCGGGAAAGAGAGTCATAATTTTTTTCGTAATTATTGAATTTTGTGTAAATTAGTTAATAGAGGTGGGAATAAGTTTAATTTTGTTCAGATTTTTCTCAATTATTGAATTTTGTGTAAATTAGTTAATTGAGGTAGGAATAAGTTTAATTTTGTTCAGATTTTTTTGTAATAATTGAATTTTGTGTAAATTAGTTAATTGAGGTAGGAATTAGTTTAATTTTGTTCAGATAAAGTGCACAAGTGAGATATTTATCAAGAAATTAGTGTATCTTGTATTTTTTCGCTGCCACTGAATCTCCATATATGAGCTTGAGTAACAAAGCCTCCGCTTTACTCAAGACCCCGACATGACTTTGACTTATGACTTGTGACCGGAAATGACTTATGACTGTTAAAAAGAATGTATTGATACGGAAAACGTGGCGGCATGGCCTAACGGTCTTAGCCGGTCCCAGAAAGGGGCAAATTAACTTAAAAAACGGATTCAAATCATGCAGTGAAATTTTTTGTTCTTTTCTTCCTCTTAATGATTTCTGTTTTACGAACAGTATCCTGTTCCAGTCCGAATGGTAGAGTAAGGTACATTTGCAAATTACACCTAATATCTCAGTCAGATGACAACAATAACATCTGCGGTATCTATACACCATGGTTGTTTTTATTATTAGAAGGTAGTGTGCTTGTTCGCTGTCGCCGAAAAATTCAAAATATATTGCAAACTAAAGATTACAATTTACTAAAACAAAAGTTCCTACGATACTTCGAAATATTTTTGTTCAGTAAAATCTATAGTTGGTAAACTTTTTCTATTTAAACGGTAAGGAATCTCTCAATTCTACCAGAAGAGCCCACTTCACGTGTAGTTAGGATTTTTATAAAGAGGAAATTGTATTTTCTTGCTTTGTCAAACGTGGATACGGCGAAGATAGGCAAAGAAATGTATGCGTTCCAAGAGACCTTTTTATATCCAATGAGGAATCTACTGAAATGGTTAAGCAAAACTGTCATTAAATTACATCAAATTGTAAAGTTATAGATTAACCCTATGCTCCCCTTATCCGTCCCGTGTATCCGTTTTTACCATGACCCGAGTTATCTGTTTAGATAGAAGATCTGACTTCTAAAGATATTCCAAAAGTTTAATAGGACCATTGTGTATCAACTTGCCCAGGTTAAAGATCCATCGCCTTGCCTATTCCTGTGTCATAGTCCGGTCCTCCAGTTTGGAGTAGCCAGTAGGCCAAGCACCCGGAACAAAGGTTAGCGACGCACCTGTAACATCTATGATGTCTATAGGCCATGGAGATCAGTAGAGCCGTATCCTTGTTCGCTATTTTATGACATAAAAAACTGTGTTTAATTTTTTTATCGAAATGGGTAAATTGTATTATAGTTTATGTTGCTTAGTAAACTGTAAAAAAGTATCTTTACGTTGACAATTTCATAGTTCACCACACAAGATGAAACAAAAACTGATTATTTATTAAAAACAGCACTACTAAAAGGTCGCGCAGATGTATCTGCTCGACCTTCGTGGAGTGCAGTCGAATTCTCCTGATGATGCTTCGGTTACGAAGCGAAACTTACGTTGAGTTTTTAGTAGTGTGTGTATTGTTGGTGCTAATAAAACAGTTTAGTGATTTGTATTGCGTGGAGCTGGATATATTTGGGAGTTTTAGCTTCCGGTAAGTCCAATTCATTCTTAGCGCACTATTTTGCCTGTTTTGTTACGCCATAATACGTATATATTTTTGCTGGCGGAAAATTGCAAATTAAATAATTTTATTTAGATTTAAGTATAGATTTCCGCAAAGTAACGCCTTCTTCTATCAATTTTCTAAAAACTTATTATGTTATCAGTATTTGCAAAGCGGGTAAAGTAGTGTAGGTACATCAGTTTGGTCTGTGTTGGCACCACCACTTTGTGTAATCCCGTCGGAATGTCGTGTTCTCTGATGGATAGTAGATTTGTGGTCGACTTACACACGTCTTAGATTCCCTCGAGTATTGTAAAGGAAAGTACTTATCAACAACATTAATGACATATATAAGGAATGGTGTCTAACTACTAAAAAAGTTTTAAAATTAAACCATCTGGTTTGTATTCCAACGGGGGCTATTTGTGTGATTAATATGCAGACGTTTGTATTTCTGAGTATGTTTATCCTAATCCTAATAACATTATAAAAGCGAAAGTTTGTATGTGTGATTGTTTGAAAAACTGCTGAACCGATTTGCTGAGCCGAATTTGGATTCACACATAGGATCGTTTTTATCCCGAAAAAAGTTCCTGGTATCGCCGCGGGCAACAGCTAGTTTATTATATTTTCTTGTAATTATATATTTATTTCAAATGTAACATATATTTACATCCATGACACAAGCACATAATTTGCTGAGTTCTGCACAAAAGAAAGGATATTTACGCCTGTATCCAATAAAGGGTGCAGAGGTCTAACAAGAGCATCAATGCCCAGTCGAAGATAACATTCAATCCTACAATGTGATAGATAGCAAACCTGCTGCCAACAAGCAACACTTATCCTGGCAAACATTTTTGTTTTTTTGATTTTTTACACGGGAATCAAATCCCAATCGCCCTACACCAGACCACTAGACCACAAAAGCAATACATCGGAATGAAAAAAAATACACATATTTAGATCTTTATTCCACAGTATTTTTGATACGACGAATATATGGGATATTGGAGCTTAAGCCCTAATACGGAGTGACTGTGGCTGTCCAAAGCTATTGGCAGTTCCATTGTCAGTAAAAGTATGTCATTTGAGATACGCACTAGCGTATCTCAAAGCTTGTGTAAATTCCAATTAATGTCTTGTAAAGGTATTCCGGAGATTTTCTTGGATAAAGCCATTATCCTACGACTTATTGTTATCTCCCTTTTGTTGGCTTCTAACCATTGTTAGAGTGAAACAAAGATTACTATTGCAATTGTCTCTTTTGCACAATTGATGATATTAAAAACAGTTGCTAAACAACACTTATCGTCTTACTAATAAAAATATAAATTATGAAATCTAGACTCCCCGTTCGCCGAGGAACTAATTGAACATTACAATCGGTTGGAGTAGAGGTAGGCGAGGCGCTTTTTTTGATTCTCGATGGGGGCTGGCATTTGTGTGATGAACAAATATGACTACTTCCGTGTGTGGGTGTTTATTTTACACTGTTTCTTTTTAATATTTCTATGTATGGATGTCCTTGACTAACACCCGTAACAATTACTTACTTTGGGTTCGAAAAAGAACAAAGGCAGGCTTCCATACATCATTTCACCCGATATAAAAACGCAATTTATTTCAATAAATGTATTTTGACAGCCTCGTTGGTCGAGTTGCTAGCGTATACGCCTATCTACATTGACTATCAACCGCGACGCTCGGGTTTGATTTCCGAAGGAGGCAGGTATTTATGTGATGAACATTTGAATGTCTTCATTTACGGGCCTGTTGTTTATCAAATTTATTCTGGTATCCCATTTTAGTGTATTGGAATCGTCGACTAACAACTATAACACTAGAACATAAGTTGCTTATTTTGGGATTAGATTCAATTTGTGTAACTTGTCCAGGGATATTTATTTTTATTTACAATTTTTATAAATACTGTATTTAACATTTAACGAAACCTAATCTTTTCTGTATAAACCTTTTTATTAAATAATCAGGAAGATAATAGATATTTAGGTCTGAAATAAAGATTGTACGCGGTTAAATTTTCTTCATAGTCTGGTCGTAGCAACTTCCACTATCAGTTTGCATTTGTCTAAAAACTTGTATTGACAAATCCATGTAAAGATACTACTGCTATCTGATTGCAATCACAAGAGAATTTTAAACTAAAATAACTAAACTATGATAATTTTACATGGTCACCCGATTTCATACATGCATGCAAAGTTTCATCTCAATCAGAAAGTGGGTGGGGAATTATAATTGCAAGATTTAAATACAAACATTGGGTAAGGGAGAAACTAAACTTAAGCTTGTTATATGTATCGATGTAATATAAGACATCATAAAGTATATAATAGCATTGTATTAATTAAATATATTGAATTATACAAAAATCCGCGAAAGAAATTGGAAATTACGAAATCATTTGTCCGTTCACGTATTAAATTATCAGAACACAGAAAGAAGCATATTGAAATAATAATCAAGGGTGAAAGGCTAAAACGTCAGAAATGAAGGACGTCGTAAAGATAAGCATGAAAGAAACAAATGAGTTTTCGAAGAAACATTGCTCGCATCAACTCTTCGTTGTAAAATTGCACCATTTTTACTCTCGATCTCAATAGAAAAGCTTTTCGAATTACTTGTTCATGCCCAAATGTACTTTTTCTGAGGTTTTTTAGATTATTTAACTTAATTTTAACGCCCATAGTAGTTTATACTTTATGAGGGTGTCCATTACTGATTGAGGTATTTAAGGGTTAAATTGTTTTTTTTTTTTAAAAGTTACAATTTGTTTGTTTTTTAGACAAAGACTTAGACTTAGAATCAAGTGAACTGTGTTTGAAACTCGCGAAATCTCGTTTTATTTTAATATGTACGATCTGCCATGTTTTACATACTGACACACACACTGACACAAACACACTCTAACACACAAACACACGCACGCACACACATTTTTACTTAAAGGCAAGACAGATATAGGCAGAGAATATAAAATGCTAGATGTCATGATTTTTAATAAAGACAATACTCTTTTGATTTTGCAACTTGACTCCTAAAATAAGACTTTTTTCGATCCTCATCTCTCCTTGTATACCTCACGTTTTTGATGCTAACAAATGCTTCAAAAATAATTTAACAAGAGCGTTCTTAAAAAAAAACATTTACGAAAATGTGATTTTCCACTTTAATTAATTAAACTAGAACTCTTTTAGACTTTAAGATGAGCCCTTTAATTTAAAATGTTTTAGAATGTGCTATATTAAAAAAAAGGGTCTTAAGCCCATATCTCGGAATGAAGTAGGTAGAGATACATCTTGGGCACCCAGGACTAGCCGAAGACACTCAGTCCCACAATATGATAGGTGGTAAGCCTACCGTTACCAGGGAATACGTTTAATATCGAGCAACAATGTTTTTATTAGAAAATTGGAAAACATCATTCCTTTTTATAACCCGACCCGGGCATTGAATCCGGGACCCCATGGAGTCAAGTCCTACATTGGACCGCTAGACCACATGGGCAATAATAAATAAGGATATTATAAAAAAATCCTATCCTAACAATGACATTTTAATTAATAAAGATTTTTCTAATAAATCATTAATATTAAATTGTATCTAGGCACTGTTAAGACAAAACATAACGTTCAAGTTTGAAAAAAAAAGCTCCGGTCATGTTTCATGTAATATAATCACGTCAAAAGAAAAAGTTTCCCGTGCGACAAATTTTAAATATTTGAAGTCGAGAGTGACGTTTCGCAAGGCGGATTTACTCTAATAAACTTTTTTATTCCCGTACGTACGCAAGAAGTAAAGCGACACATTTTACATAAGTTGTGATATTATTGAATCATATTACTTAAAATCATATTGTTTCTTTATCACCACAAAGCCACTCATCGTTATCGGTTGGGTAACTTAAAGGTTACCCTTGAATCTCGATTTCATGCAAACTGGAATTTGGAATCGGATTTGTGTCATTTTGTATTCTTGAACACAGGTATCAACATTTAGTTTATAATAAGCAATTGTTTATTTTTATCGAATACTGTATTTTTTGGAATCCGTGTCTGTGAACCATGGGAACACACATACAAAATTTCAACCCAATCGGTCAAACCGTTTAGAAGTTAAAAACAGCAGAGCCACCTATTGGGTCCAATTGCAGTTTTTCATCTAGGAAACCATCGAAACACATGTTAGTTTTTTAATTTAGAAATTACAGACATAACAACAATCTGTATAAAATAATAAAATCAACCTGACAATGATCGCCATCTTGCGTATACATACATGTATACGTATTATCTTCACTTCAAGTCCCTCTGTAGAATAGACAAAAACCATAAGTTAGTGAACTAAATTCACAGGGCCGGCTAGTTAAATGATAAAAATATTATTTAACCAGTCGAAACATTGAAGTCTTAGAATTTAATTAATTTAAATAATTTAATTAATCTTAAAAGAATCAGGAAGTAATATATGGCAAGAAATATTTTTCATATATGAAATTATGTTGGTGAGTTAAATATTAAAGTCTAATAATAGCTAATAGCTGCGTCTAGACGTGACCCGCTCTACAACAACCTCTAACAAGCAAACTAACTTGTATGCTACCTCGTAATACTCCATAAATTGTTCTTTTATTTCAGACTTGCTTTTTAATAAAATTGCTGGATATATCGCAAGGAGCTGTGTTTTAGTGCTGTAAGCTACACACGGTCATATTAGTGAACTCTCGTGAATGGAACTGGAACACAAAAGTGGAAAGTAGAACATTATTCACTTAAATACTGAAACACAGCTGCATTTTACTAAAAAACGATTACTTTGAAAAAGATTATTGTTTTAGTTTTTCACAGAGGTAATATTTATTTGAGATTATTTCGGAAACATTCGCTATCTTTTGATAAAAGAGTTATCAAATCGCGACGTGGTACTTTAAATGGTTGGAGTCAGTTTTTGCAGTTTCTTAAACTAAAAAGACACTAGGAAAAGAGAAAAACACTGCCATTTAACTATGTAATATCTATGCAGCGTTGACTTTGTTACGTTGAGAATATTGACTTTAAGTTGATCAGGGCAAGTACTGTGATGTTCTGAAAGCTATTGTTTCAATACTGTTAACTTACGTCGAATTGTAGCTTGATTTTACGCGAAATAAGGTCGTCTTTTTAATTCAACATTTTATTATACTAATTAATATGTCTAAACATCAACTATTTCAAAGTACGTATAGGTTTTATGGTTTTATCCGTTTTAATTTAAGTAATATGAATTATTTAATACAAATTCTACATTTTATCAAGCTACTTTAAAAGGTAGTTCCATAATACTGATAGCTGTCAAATATTAAGGAACCCTGAAAATCAATGTAAAGTCAAAAACAACTAAATTTGTTTACAAAAGATACGCTCTAAGTGACCTACCACTATCAAATCTATCGGTACTTCAGAGTGCATTACGTGCGCTTATTCACAAGCCATAATAATATTTCATTTGTTCTTTTTAGTATTTTTTATGTTTTTGTTTGTTCTGTTATGTGATTTTCTGTTTACAGATTTTTCTTTGTAATATAATGCTATACTCGTGTCACTATATCTATTAATAATAATTTTCTAGTTTTATTCTTTCTGTAAATAGTATTGTTTTCATGTGTAAGGTCCACTTTACTTTCGATGTATGAACTTGCGGCAACACATTTGCTGGTAAATTAGTCTAGTTACCTGTGCGTTGGCAACACAATCTTTGGTTGTCGCAATACATTAGCAAGTTAATGGCATATCAATGTGTGAGATTGAATTGTTTGTCTCCTCATCAAGTTAGATAATAAAACGAATTTAAAACCAGAGTAACACAGTCTATACAAGGACTCGGAATGTTTTGACATTTTCAAATATTACACACACTGCTGCCGAAAACATGTTAATATTGAATTCAATTCGAATTCAAATCGAAAATTCGCAACACGGTATAAATAAGCATTTATCCCAAAACAAGAAAGAAAGTTCTTTATATTAAATGTAATTAAAATTTCAATAACACAACAATGTTTACAATAATATTTCAAGTATTTTTAAAACAGAATCTATAATCCTATTTTTTTAAAAAAACCCCTTCGATCCAGTCACCTTTCAAATCCATCGATTCCATTCACTTAGCTCTATTATTAAACAGACAAACACACACCCACTTAGAGTTAGAGAGACGTCAAACTTACAAAACCCTTTTTTTCCATCAAGAGTCACAATACAAGAGAGCGATGAGTTTGTGTCGTACCTAAATGCAAGCAGCTATAAACAAATAGCTAAATAACAGATGTAAAATAAGCCTTTATTTTGCTGATTCCGCGTAAGCAGTGTAACTGTTGTGGCAAATAATCCTCCAAACGACACAGAATGTGACAAGCCTAACTGACGTTTCTACCATCCACCTCCGCGACCAGAACACGAACGAGACACACTCGTGTGTCGTCGTTTGTACGGTACGGTCGAATTCCTGAGGATGCCTCTGTGTACGTACGTGTACGTCGAGTGCGATTTGGCGTTCTCTGTGGTGAGTGCTTCGACAAAGTTGGCGAAGGACGTGATAAGTGGTTTTGTTTCCCGTGTTCGGACTCTATTTGTGTTCTGGTCGCGGAGTTGGGAGGTGGGAACTTTAGGTAGGGTTGTCACATGTAAAGAGCGTGACAATTTATATTGTTTCCCGAGCTCTTCCTATATTCGTGTTCTGGTCGCACAGGTGGGTGGTGGGAACGTCAGTTAGGCTTGTCACATTCTGTGTCGTTTGGAGGATTATTTGCCACAACAGTTACACTGCTTATGCGGAAAGAGCAAATTAAATGCTTATTTTACATCTGTTATAATGGATTTCCGCAAAGTAACGCCTGATTCAATAAAATAGCTAAATGAAATTCCCAATAAACATTTCAGTGTTGATGCAAGAAAGTATAACCATAATACTGGACACATTTATGGTAAGCTTCACCTAGAGCGCGCTCGGGTACATTCAACGTTTGTTTGATGTAGATCAACCAGTTTGTATTGGATCTAGTATTGACGGTAGCATCTTGATATTTGGCCTGATTCAAATGACAATGTGCATTTTTACAAGCTTTTTATTTTAACTTGTAACGTAAGTAGGTATGTCAGGGTGGAATTTTACAATTGTATTTTAAAACAGATGTCATCAGCCGATTGAGATGGTTTGGCAGACACATATTGTAAGATTAATGACAACGAAATGTTATGATGTAATGGAGATGATTTGAACAGCTGCACCAATTTTTCCCGACCCTGGGACAGAACCCGGACAGAGGTACAAAAGCGACCGTAATATAACTATGCTTACAATAATAACAACAACTCATAGCTGGACTATAACAGCAGAGAGCCTTTGTATTGTAATAACAATAATATGTAGGGTGGTGATAAGTTTTAAAAACATTTGTCTCTTCTGATGCAAAAAACTTTTATTTCGCATTACTCAATAATTCATTATGTGTTATATAACACAAAAGCACCCGACAAAGGGGAGCAAATAGTACTTCAATCGTCTATCACTGAATGCCATACTCTCTGGCGGCAAACGTGTCAGCTCTTTGGTTTCCCGCGCGCAGTTTGAATTGTCTACAATGGGTGTTTTGCGGTTTATCTGTGATGAGTTTCATCCGTTTGCTGACGAGATACTGATTATCACTTCATCATTATTTATTAGTGATAAAATATATAATTTTTGTTTTTAAAAATCTGTACTCGCTTTAAAAAATATATATTTTTTAAAGCAGTTGATTGTAAAACAAATAGTTATGATATAAGACATTGAACAAAACATTTCTCTCCTGATGGTAGGAGATAACCTATAAATATCATAAAAGTCGCTGTTTTGTGGTCGGGGTTTTAGGCCTAAAGTGTAAGTCTACCGTCCTTCCTACCCCTCGGACCAAAACAATTGACTTGCCAATTACCCGGGCAAGTCACAGCACTCGTCTAAAAGTGGTATTGTTGGTAATGATCAATTTAACCTATGCTCACCCCTTATATGCTGTCAGACTGAGAGGCAGATGGACTATTTCACGCAGTACCCAGAATGGACACTCGTATCATTAAGACCCATTAAAAGTTCAAATATATAGAAGTTCAGAAAAATTATCTTATTTGCTGCCTTGCGGTATAAAAAACAGCTTCTTGCTATGCACGACGTAGAGAATCGAATGCTTTAACCGTGGTGGTTATATTCAAATAAAACGGTCAAGGAATTCTTAATATGTAACCAATTAATATTTTAACAAAAATTAAAAATAAATATAGAGACTTTTACATGCACTGACGCCTGAAATAAATTCTCATGTTGGTCCAGTCCAATAGACCATCTACCTCTCTGCCTATCAGATTGTAAGAGGTGATCATAAGCTAAATATTTTATCACCAGCAGTTTCACGTAGCTACGCAGTTTTTCTGCATAATTTTTTGATGAAACGAAGCCTATGTCACTTAGGAACAATGTAGCATTCTAAGGGTGAAAGAATTTTTGAAATCGGTCCAGTAGTTTCGGAGCCTATTCATTTCAAACAAAAAAACTAAAAGTATTTTGTATAGGATAGAGAACCCAAAATCGTGAGTTATTAAAACTTTCTATTGGTATGTTTCTCTTCTTTTCATGCAAAAACTAGAGAATTACAACATTTAGGAGAAATATACCTTTTACTGAGGGAAAATATTTCGGTCCCAATCAAAGACCTTCAATTTTCATCAATAACCATAAAAAACCACTTCAATATGTATACCAAGTAGCGGGCAACGATTAGTTTTTTAATGACGAAAAACACGCGATTTAATTTCACACAATATGAGTGTTAACATCATTGAACTCCAATCTTACTTTGTATCTATATAAAACATTATCGGTA
>NJDC01002522.1:33756-59537 GCA_002245475.1 Calephelis virginiensis
TAGCAAAATAAAGGCTTATCTTACATCTTTTATAATGGATTTCCGCAAAGTAACGCCTGATTCAATAAAATATTGACGTATCAAAATAATCAATTCTATACCCAGTTTCAGTATCTAATGGGTAATCCACAGAACTCCGATTCCGATAACAAAAAGCCATTCATCTCAAATTTTTAATGCAAATATTTTATTGGTAAAAGCGCATAATCATTGCTAAAGCTTATGTTATTTTGCATGTCGATTTTTGTTCTACTATTTATAAAAAGTGTTGATGTTTGAGGGATTTTCGAAATAATATTAACTGCGTACATAACTTTTAAGTATTAAATGTTTAATACTTAAAGTACGCAATTGAACAGGAATAATGAAAAAACGAGAATCTTTTCTATTTGTCGGCGTTGGGGTGTGACAATCCTATCGCTCGGTGATGGTAATTTAGTAATTACTTTCCTACGGTGAGAGCACCATTTTGAAACATAAACGGTGTGAAGGATTCTAAGATTAAATCTCGAGCGTAGCAAGAAGTCTACGACGTGGTGGATTCAAACATCGCCCAAGGTAAAAATAATTCTAGCGGCCGAATGCTACTTTCTGTTTTTCGTACTTGTATGTATGATAAGAAACATAATATTTTTTGGTCACAAATACTTGGCATTTATTAGTGAAACAAAACTCGCAGCTAAGTACTAATAGTAACATTGGAAAATGGTAAAACAGATTTTATGTTAAAGATTTTATTACAAAAGGATAATATTGTATATTTATTTGTTGTTTGTGTGTTTGAAATCATTTCAAAATCAAGTGAAAATCTTCAGCTATGTTTTTAACATTTTTATTGATATAAATTAAAATTAACTCCATAACCTTGTGTTGTAAACAAAAAAACAAAACAATGATATTTATAGATGAAAAAAGTATTTTTAAATTAAAACACAATGGCCATCGGAGGCCAATGGCTGACCGCCCAACAGCCTATGTCCATACAATATTAGATTAAAATAGTAAAGGTTTCAATAAACTTGTACAATGTTTCAATTTTGTTGTTTCAAGTTTAAAATTGAATGCTGTCCTATTTGAAAATATTCTGAAAGAAACTTAGACTCACTTTCTTTTAAATAGAGGGAATGAAAAAGAAATTGTGAAAACCTTTTTTTTTTCTGAATATAATGGTTTCGTTAGTATTTCAAATAACGTTAATATATTCCATGTCTATAGGAATATAACGAAGAAAGAGTAGTTAATAATAAAAGCAGCATTTATTATATCATCATAGTATTAAATGTTATAAAATCTCCAAGTTTTAGTGTTTTCAATGGTTACTCAGGTTAGCAACTGTGGTTTCGCCGCACTTATACAGGGCGGTAATTCTCTTGTCGCTTACTACACCACTTTAATAGATTTTTTTTAAAGCTATTGCCACCAATTTGAAACTTCAATTGCCAATAACAACGGTGAACCATTTTAAGAACCATCACATGTAACATATAAAATAAACAGTGTAGTATAGAAAATAATAAAATATTTGAGATTGCTAACTTACTTACCTTTATTATTACTATCGGATTGTAAGAATGAAGTTTAATAGTCTAGTAGGATAAGTAGCTACTGTTTAAAGATACCTACACCTTATATTTATACCATCATGCTATATGCTTGCCGATGTCGTGTTCCGAGTGAGCAATCAAGTAGCCAGAAAACTTCGCTAAATACTAGATATTGTAGTCTCTGGTTAGTAATTTACCGATCCTCTTTTTAGTGGTGGTAAGTACATATAACATATATTTCTTACCATTCGACTTAAGATTCTTAAGATTCGTCTCCTAATTAATTGCTTTTTGACTCTTCTTTTCTTTCATTTCCTTTGCTTCTTTGATTACTAATGCCATAAATAAACCTCAAGTGCGAAAGAACTAATTTTTGTAAATTAAAAAAAAAACTAAGTAGAATTGACCCCCAAGGCTTCAAGTTCTCAAATTAAATACATGAATTTACGGCGCACTTCCTGAGTAGAATCGCACCCACCGCTACCATAAGCAGAAACAACTTTAAGCATTAGACTGGTTGCTACATTTCTGTGTATCAAGGCGATGATATTTCTAATGCTTCTCTTGCATTGTTGAGTGTATAGTTTATGGTATTTGTTTTCTTCAAGTATATTTGTTTAAGTCAGCATGCGAGGAATTCCATTCTAAAAATCTAAAAAAACTTGGCTAAAACATAACATTGAAAAACGTATAGTGGAAAATACTAGCGACATTAATAAATTATGGATATAATATACATACAAGAGAATTGAATAGAAATATCATTTTTGAAAGTCGTTTAAAACGCCATTACAAATCAACTATAATTTTCGCGATGAATAAAATATATGACATTTTTATATTTCACACTTATTGTTAGGAAAAAAAAACAAAGCTAGCGAGTCATCACTTTTGTTGAATTAAAAAATACAGTTGCCTTTCATAGGCTAGCCACCATACAGCCCATGTTTCTACAATTTTGTTTAATATATATTTTTATTGCAGTAAAATTATACAAAGTTTTCCAATTTTATTATTCCAAAGGGGATTGAACATTTTTGTATGAAGCCTGGCTTAGTGCCCAGCTGCCATTTTGTGTTTCTTACCAAGTGGCGGCGCACTATAATTCTTACAAATATGGATAGCGGACACTTGTACGTCACGTTACAGAGTTATTACACACAGAGTTATTACAGAGGGTAATGGGGCCTGCACATTGATAAAATTGCAATTAGGTTAAGCTCAGCAGTTATGCTGTAAAAAATTAAGACAATTAACTGACGTTGAAACCGCTAGGATGGTTTATTTTAGTTATTTTCGCATCATCATGTCGCATGGAATTCTTCTCTGGGGAAGTTCTGCCAAAGTAAATACTATATTTATTTTAAAAAAGAGAGCCATAAGGGCAATTTATAACTTAGGCCCAAGAGTTTCTCTGAGAGAAAAATAGTAAAGAAATCATAATTCTAACTCTAGCATCCTACTATATCTCTGAAAATTTAATGTATGTTCACAGAAATTCAAGTACATTTAACAGAAATTGTGATAAACACTGTGTCAATACAAGGAATAAAAATAATCTTGCTGTGCATGTGTCTCGTCTTCTCAGAGGAAGCCATTCTTTCATGGAGCAATGTATACAGTTCTACAAAAAACTTCCCAATTATATGAAAGAACTTCTAATTAATAAATTTAAGAAACGTACCAAATGTAAATTAAATGCAAAGGGTTATTATAACATTGCTGAATATTATTATTAGCTAAGATGGCTTGGGATTAATTGCTCCTCATGTCAATCTCTTATAAATATAATGTATCATTACATTAATTATTGTTAACATACAAATGCAATATTTGGAAGAATTGTGATGAAAATAAAATAATCCTCGTAAAGGCTTACAAATACGCAGTATAAATTAGCATAGCCGTGTTCCATTACCAAGTTTTTTCACTTTCTAAAAGCACATTCATCTCCTTTCAAGTCGTTGCTTGTCATCAATCAAAATACTTGTTATACAAGTTAAGCTTCAACTTCGAACATAACCCACTTTATAGGCTATTTTTTCTCATTTTCAGAGTTCCACATTCAAAAGACAGAAACAGAACCCTTATAGATGTTCGGCACGTCCGTCTTTCTATACACTTTATGTCACAGGCACTTTAATCGGAAACTGTCAGTGCTAAACAGTTTATACTTCATAGGTAAATTCTGTGAACTGCTTAACAATTTTATTAATAAAAGTAATGCTTATTATTTGCAGTTTGTTTCTTTTGTCTTCACATGTTTGGCATTGGTGACATTTTGAAAGTGGTTTGTGCCTCTCTGTTTAGTTCTTGAGGACCCGGGATCAGTACCCGGGTCGAGCAACAAAAAAACTGGAAAATGTGTATTTCAAATTTTCCAATAAAAATTACAGATTAAAATCATTAGCTTATGTACTCTAGAATTTTTTTCGGGCATGAGATTCATTGGGCATGAGAATTAACATGAATAAAATTTTAAAAATGTTGTATGTAGGATACATACTACATACTACTACCACCATTTATATGGTGCTTTTTATATGTGACTCGATATTATGTGGCCGGTAGTATTAGCCGGAATTGGATATTATATGCCCGGTTGGCAATAGGCTTGCATTTGCAAAAATACAAAAACAATAAAATTACGTCTTTTAAAGTCGTTTAAAAATTAAACGGGTTTCATGATTATCAGACACTTTTATTGATGACTTGTAAATAATCGAAATTACATTATAGCCGTCCTTAAATAGCCGAAACCTACTAAATCGGATAGGTTTAAGAATTTTAAGCGGAACTCGTATTAAACTATCAATAAAAAAGGTTTACAAGGTTTAAGGTTTTGTCCAAACAAACATAGCACAAGTACAGTAAGTACCTAGGGAAACCTATAACCAAACTGAATGCGTAGAAGGTTTTTTTATTTGCCAATGAAACTCGCATTTTATTTACATAATAGGCTTTCTTGGGCTTTTATTATAAGATTTTGTAGCATTTATTTAGTAGACGAAGCGATATTAGTGAAAAACGTAACACAGCGGTATTGTCCTGTTTTTGGGCCTTGTATTGTTTCATTTTATAGAAACGTGTATAAAATATGAAGATTATGAGCACGCTGCCGTGTTTTTGTCGTTAAATATGAAAGCATACTTATCTCGATTTTGTTAAACAAAAAAATTGTTTCATCTCGTCAACTCTGAAAACCTAGTTCGTTGAAAGTTTTTTTAAAATAAAAATAAAAGCTTAGACACAACTGATTTCTACGTTTATAGTCTTACATTTTAGCACCCAACGTTTTTTCTTAATCACCTACTTATTATTTGAACTTTAAAAAAATTTAAACTAGTAAAGGCGTCTTTTCTAGTTTTATAAAGTTATTTAATTTAAATTATTACCCATAATACAAGCATATATTTTGCTTACTTTGGGGTTAGATTCAATTTGTGTAACTTGTCCAGGGAAATTAATTATTCATTTATATACTTGTTCGGATAGTGCTTAATCGCTTTACCTATTCCTGCGGCATAAAAGACGATATTTCAAGTTAGAGACAAATCAGATTAATTTTTAGTTTCTTTGCTCATTATTACATTATACTTATCAGAAGCGTCTAATATAAATTTTTGACTTTGATTGTTGAAATTATTTTAATTACCTAAACATCTCCAGTCGTATTATGATAACCTGCTATGGGACCACCTAGAAACCATGACTTATTTTTTATGATATTGTATGTCAAACAACAACACAGATTCTCTGATAGCAAGTAATTCATGCCACCTAGGGACACCAAAGGTGCCAGTCGCTTCGAAATTCTAATACTTAGTAAGATGTAGCGGTTCTAGTCACGATAAGACTATGCTCGCCATCCACGAATGGCCTGGCAGGAAGGCAAATAGTCTAATGTCAATAGATATTAAAACAATATCCGGCAAATAGATATTTACATTCTGTAATCTATTTATATGTTAGAAATTATTTATATTATAATTAGTATCGTACCTAAAATCCCCATTTCATAAACAGTGAATTATCGACAATTATTTTAAAATTTATTATTTAAAAAAAAGGAGGAAGTTATGTTTTCGACTCATTCATTTTTATACATGTTAATGGATTTTTCCGTCATTGCTGGACCGATTTATATATTCATTGTATTTGAAAAGGAGCACTTCCGAGGTGGAGGATGTGTTCCATTCCCACAAGGCGCACTTCCGGTGGTTCGATTCCCACCAAGTCTGGATCTGGCGATAGAAGCCTAGAGAATTCGAAGAATAAACACATAATATGTGTATTAAAAGACTCGTTGGAATCGAAGTTTTACATTATACTTTCTCTGCTACAATATAAGAAACTATCGTTATTACGGTTTGATTCATCAAGGTTGAAAAAAAGGTAAACTTTTTAGGAAGAAATTAAATAAATATGTTTTATTTGTGATATAGAAACCTGTACTATTCTATGTGTAGCATTAGATAATTTAAGCTTATAATGAAGACTATAATTATGAAATGTGTTTGAACACCCTAGCTACGAGTTCGAACATCTTAGTTTCTTAGTAGAACCATCTTAGCAGATTCGAGATTGTGCCGTAATAACGCTATTTTATCTGTTCCTAAACTATAAACAAAATTGTCAAACAGCTTGCGTCGAATCCAACCATAATGGAACTACTTATCAGATGTTCTCGGCATGTAGGAGACACTTCTACAAACTTATTGCGCCAAAGAAAACGTTGAAAAGTTTAAATCATTGAGTTTATATATATATATATATATATGCTTTGTACAAATAGATCTTAAATTTATAAATAGCGCTTTAAATCAAAAAAAGTCCTCGATTTCTTTTATGAAAAAGGACACGTGTGTGAAAGGAGAAACTTCAGAGATAAAATAGAGGCTAATGGGAATAAATGGAATAAAAAATATAATGCGTTGATCTCAGGTGATGGGATAAGGTGTAAATCTGCCTAGGTACCTTGCAAGAAGCGAGCACGGGTTTGACAGGCCATTACCGATAATACTACTTGATTAAAAAGTGTAGCTTGGGTCCGGAATCCACCTCCTTAACTATTGCTGCCGCATGTCAGAAGAGTAGGATAGCGTGTAGACTTGCACAAAGGGACAGACGTAGAACAAGTTTACATTTTGCCGATACCACGGAATCCTTGAAATTTTGGGGTGGAAAATCTTCCAAGTAACACAGAATGCGACAAGCCTATGATTTGTAGTAATTGTACTACCTCTACCTCTGTGGTCTAGCGGTCCGGGTGTTGGACTTGACTGCATGAGGTCCCGGGTTCGAATCCCGGGTCGGCCAAAAAAATTGGATTTTTCCAATTTTCTAATAAAAAAATGTTGGTCGGGATTGGAAATGTGCCCGGTTGGCGATAGGCTTGCCACCTATCACATTATGGGACTTAGTGTCTTTGGCTAGTCGTGGGTGCCTTGGTTGTACCTCTGCCTACCACTTTGGGGATATGGGCGTGAAGATACTTTTTTTGTACTAACATAAGATTAAGCCAGGTAATTGTACTAACATACATAAGACTCACTGATACATAAACCGCAAGCAAACTTGAATCTTTAAATATGTAGCACATGCTTATTTTGCACTGAGCGAGTGGCGAGTAACAAATCAAAATAAAATTTAAACCTTTGATAGAAGGCTCTTATCACACGCTTAGCTGAAATAATAGCACACACCTTACTTATAATAATACCTTTGCTAAGTCCTAGATAAGTTTTTTACATCTGTTTTGAATGAAGACTTTTCAAGAGATACGCCACCCGAATGTACGTTAACTACGAAGTGAAAAAAACAAAAGCTTTTGACTATAGCTTGCGTTATTAACGTAAACGTTGACGATAGCCCCTAAAATCTATACATGTGATAAAACATTAATGATGCTAAATCTGTAAGCGAAATATTTTTACAAACTATGATTGCTACATATTGTGTACCGAGTACGGGACCCAAATCAAGGGTTAAAAAATGTAGGTTTTATGTATAATTAACAGATTTTTTTTCAAAATAAAACACGATAAGATAAGAGTTTGCTTTTACAAAACGAGCCTTTATTTTTTCAGAAATCATGAAAAGGGAGTAACTTTTTGTTGTCAGTGATGTAATAAGAGTTTATTTTGCAAATCCAAAGAGGTTCTTACCTTATCGTGTACTATTTGTAACACTAGCAACAGCTAGTGTATATTATTTAAAATAAAGAAATTTTTTAAAAAGCAACGCAAGTATGTAGATAAGTTCTTCTTTCGAATTGAAAATAATGCTTTATTTCATCTTTAACAACGGTAAGTCACTTCAACGCGTTTACGAAGTGCCGGGTCTATACATAAACAAAAAGAGATTTTTTCTAAAATATGCGATAAGAATTATTCATTTTAAAATATTCACATTAAGATATTTGAAGCCAAACTTTACATAAGATCTTGTTAAATCATTAAACAAAAACAGAGTATTAATTTTTTTTATTAAAATTTAAAATAAATTAAAAAAAAAAACATTAAAAAACTTTTTACGTTTGACCAAAAATATAAAATACTAGATAAGTAGCAAAAAGGTATAAAGGTAAAGAAAGGTAAAAGGAAGATTTCTGAACTATAGATTTTGTACCCCGTTATACACCTAGGCATCACGGATCTGGAATGTTCTTTTATAGCACGAGAGAAGTTGTAACTCAGAATTCCATTTCAAACATTCCCTACATGTCATGTTTCACTTTCATCTGGCACTACTTTGATAAAATATAATTTTGTAAATCTGTGGGTCAGGCGAATTTGCTCGTAAACAATTTATATTGAAAGAGCAAAAGATTTACGTGGTATTTTCCTGAGACCTTAAGGATACTCATCGAACTGAAAAATTTAGTGTAGAGAGCTTAAGATTCTACTTAGTGGAATTTCTGTTCTTGGAAAAAGCATTTCTGTGATTGCACGAAAGATTAAAAACCTCGAATACATCGAACCGATTTAATAAAAGGTGAAGGTTATATGTTCAATTATTAAATTTATTTTTATTTGTTGGTAGATTTCCTCGTCATTTCTTAATCGATTTTCATAGTTCTTTTTTTATTTGAAAAACCTACTACCGAAGTGGTCCTATTGACATTATTTTTATTTATGTGTACATAGCCGCCCGTGTTGGTCCGAGATACTTTATAGAATAGACCATCTGCCTTCCTGCCAGGTACCTCGTGAAAGGTGATTTACCAGCGCCTTACATATTCCTAATGAAGATAAGATAGCCGGCAAGACTTAACGTTTGCTCGAGGCCTAACATCTCGGCCTCAGGTTGCCATCGCATCTCTAGTTGGTACATAAGTCCAATTCTTGTTATTTATATACCTAGTACATAATACTTAACTTATGCTACTGCGTTTCCCACCTTAAATTAATATATATATTACTACGTGATGTCAAAATTTTTGAACCGCTTTTAGCAAAAATTGCCCGGACGTAGGAGCATAAAATTTGGCACACTTATAGTTTATGAGAAGGAGAAGTGCAGAATGCTAATATTTTTCAATAATAATGCTTATCTAGTACTGATATTTTATCGTTATTATGATGATAACGATAAAATATCAGAGATGGCGCACCATAAAGTTTATAAACAAAGTAGTTGGTCTTGAGAAATGATGATGGTGTTCTTATCAACAAAATATTAAAATTTATTATGGTCGAATTTCCACCAATGGGCGACCACTAGTACACATAAATTCGTACCTCCAAATTAAATTCCAGGCCACTTCGAATTCTAGGCATTGCATTCTAAATCAAAATGTCTTCTATAATAATAAACATGTTAACAAACCTTATTAATTTGTTAACGTTTTATTCTTATAGCTTACCTTCACCCTATTCTCCTACTCTACTAGGTTTAAAGTAATATAAAAATAAAAAAAAGTAGGTGATATACTCTTTTATTTATTACAATATACTGATGTACGATTTTAAAACAAGTCTATGTTGTAACTAAGTTTTTTTTTCATCAAAATCGATAAAATGCTAGGGTATATCTTAATTTGAAGACCAAACACTATCAGTTACTAGTTTGTTTTATCTTAACATATATAAATCACGTGTCTCGTTCTTTGTCTTACTCCTAAACTGCTTAATCGATTTCAATCAAATTTGCACACCGTGTGCAGTTTGATCCAACTTGAAAGATAGGATAGCTTAGGACACCTCAGTTTATGATCAAAAAAATTACCATCCGAGCGAAGCCGGAGCAGGTACCTAGTTTATATTTAATTCCTTACACTCTGTTTCATTCAAATTTAAAATATTAGTCATAGTAACTTATCTACTTACTAAACATATATCACGTTCAATTGTTTATAAAAATTCTGAAATTTTGTAAATTCCTAAACCTTCAGAAAACCATGGCTACATTGTCTTATTTAAAAATGTCAGTCTCTATGATGAAAGTTGAATAAGCGAAAAGATATAAACAAACTAATAAGTACATACCATTATTTAGCAACATAATTAATATATTTACTAGTAATCACCTGGTAACCTTACTGGGTCTAGTTTGCTATAATATAAATATATAGATATGCACTTACTTATAAATTATAATGATAATATGCAGTTTCACAATGATTACCTTACTTCCACCTTAATCCACTCCCAGATATCGTTAAAAAATTATTTCCAAGTTAAGGCTACATACAAAATGCAATCGAACAACGCATAGATATACAACTCTCAAGGACACGATATTTTGAACCAAACTAGACCACCACGAGCGCGAGATAAGCTTATATTAACTTTTTCATGTAAAAATGTAATAACAAAAAAGTTACACTTGTATACATCTTCACGCAAAATGGTTCTTATGTGATAGGCAGACAACACCGAGTCCCAAATGTCACAATTCATGCAGGCCTTTCTTTCTACCTCCACATTAATTACCCTATTGACTTTTCATATAATCAATCTAGTTTTGGAGACGAAAAATAATTTTAATGCAAGAGCGAGTGTCATCTTCACATCTGATTGAAAGAAGCATTTATGAATTTTGTGTAAAAGTGGAGTAACGAAAAAAAGGTTTAATATTGTAATGTTTTAATGGACGAATTTTAATGCAAGAGCGAGTGTCATCTTCACATCTGATTGAAAGAAGCATTTATGAATTTTGTGTAAAAGTGGAGTAACGAAAAAAAGTTTAATATTGTAATGTTTTAATGGACGGTTGTTTAAATTCAACATTAAATTGTGAATTGTATTATTTTAGGCTACAGTTCTAATGTCCTAAGTAGGTACATATTTGACTCGCCGTTAGAGGAAATATATTATTGTTAAAACGGTTTTTTCACAAAGAAGCTTAAACATTAACATATGAACTTATATGATAAAATAAACAAACCCATTTTTCTGGACAAATAACACAAATCGATCAAATTTTCTCGAGCTTAATAGTGTTGGACTTCAATTCATGAGGTCCCTGGTTCCCTTGGTCGGGTAAAATAAATGTTGATTTTGTAATTTATAATTTTTTTTATCAAAAATTTTAAATTACTTTGCTCGGGATTAGGTGCTAGGTTGGCGAAAGGTTTGCCATCTATTACATTGTGCGACTTAATATCTTTGGCTATGGCGATTACAATGGTTGATTTTTTCACATTAAAATGAAAAATTAGTATAACCATATGAAAATATAATGAATTATATCTATTTTTATGTATCTTCAGGCCCATACCAACGAAAGGCTAGGCAGAGGCACAACCACAGACACCGACTTCTAGCCGAAGACACTAAGTCCCACAATGTGATAGGTGGCAAGCCTATCGCCAACGGGGCATATATCCAATCCCGGACAAAGTTATTTTTGTTATAAAATTAAATGATCAAATTTTCAAATTTTATTGTTGCTCGACCCGGGAATCGAACCCGGAACTTCAAGCAGTCAAGTCCGATGCTGGACCGTTAGATCACAGAGGCGATTTTTTATTTCAAAATAAGTGTAAATAAAGAAGTTTGAACTGCACCGACGGTGAAAAATATAACATTGTTAATTGCCTATCTGTGCCTAGGCTGGGTAAACCGTTTTGAATTTAAACTAATTTATTAGTGGTAACACAAGTATTCTAAATACCAAAACGATAATACAAAAATTAAAGTAAAACGTAAAAAAGTAAAACGATTAAAGAGTACTGAACTCAAACACAACTAATATTAATAGCACTACGTACATTTATTGCATGTCAGACTAATAAATGGTGGCCTGAGTATATTTTGTTCGGTTTGTACAGAAAAATCCGTTCGATTGCAATTTAAATGTTCACAATCTTTTATATACTGGAGAATTCATCACAGATTATTACATACTGCCATTGTATAAAATATTTTAATAGAATCAACACGCATTTCAAAACTGTTACTGACGTATTTGGCTCGATTGCTGGTGTCGTTTTTTGCCGTTAAAAATCCCGTCACCCGTTAGGCAGTCATTTTTCCCGTTTTTGACGTATCCTAATCCGTCAGATATGACGGGAAATCCATAAAGTTGGCAACACTGCAGTCCTCCTCAGTATCTGTTGGGCTTAAAAGATAATTAATAGATAATGGTATCTCTTTGAAATCGCTACTGCGGTCCATAAGTCAGACGTTGGACTTGACTTCTATAGATCCCGGGGTTGATCCCCAGGATTAGATATATATGCAGTGTATGTACTTAGTGTCTCCAGCTAGTAGCCGGTAGGAGGTGCCTATTGCTTATTTCTTAGGGGATATGGGCGTCAAGATACTTTTTTGTTTTCATATATAACAGTGTATTTTATTAAAAGAAGTTGTAAAAAAGCAGTGAAATTAACGCGTGTTAGGAAGGCACTTTCTAACTTTTCTTTTCGACTTCCTTTATAACCTGCAATTTTCACGAACTCGGCCCCGAGTGATTACAGATTATTAAACCGCAACTAACTTAGCAACTATTGGGTTCATTACAAAGGAGTTTCTGTATTGTAGACAAAGTTTCATTCCTCATAAATGAAGTTTAGTTGTTTTTGAAGTATGTAACAATTAAAAATCTTTTTCAATGGACCCTTGCCTACTTTGTTGGCACAGCATCACAACTCGTACACTTTTTTTTCGCTTCAACCTATTATTTGTCACCTATTTTTTTCAACTATTACAAAATATAGTATATAATGTAGTTTTTTTCTGTTAGAGAAAAAAAAAATCATAGTCCGATCGGCATTTAAACAGATTACCCCACACAAACAAACAAAGTTCGAAGTGTTAGGTACTTTTTGGTAAGTAAGTACCGTTCGCGTTGCCAATTACCATTTACTATAATAATTATTATAGATTTGTAAACTATTATATTGTGGCACTGTACCTTTTGTTAATCGTTGGTACCCTAGTTGTATCTCTGCTTACCTCTACTATAGGCGTGAAGTTTTTTGTACTTAGTTTGTGGAAGAAAATAGATGTAACCACAGACGACAAACAAACTACCAATCACTTATAATAACAAGTTTTTTTAAGGTGACAGATTGATGTGCTCGCCTGGATTAATGTGGTCTTGTTTTTTCCTAGATATACTATATATGCGATAATAGACAGTGTTTTATTGTGGAGCATAACTAGTGGTCAATGAATGTAAAAATAAACGAGACTGCAAATTTCTCTCATACGTCGACAAAACAGTTTCACTTTCAAATTTTTGCAATTATAATATATCAGTAGATAGATAGATTTATAGTACCTACAATACTATACTATGAATTTTTAAATGTCATAAATTTTATGATGTAAAACAAGAACGTCTTTTGGTTTAATATCTCAGGTTGTACAAAGTACAGTAATAATTAGGTCAAACGTGCTGAACGCAATATTTTGCGTCAGCATTTCACTTTCGACATTATGACATTTTTATTAGTGATAAATCAGTGTAAAAACAGCACTCGTTGGGTTTGGTATATCATCCCTTCTCACCTTGTATAGACACACTAGACACAGGTTTTAAAAATAAATGACATCTGAAACACGAGAATCGGTCACCTTTCAACCTTGTGTGGAACAAGATTGATGAACCGACAAGACCGAACAATGAAGAAGAGATAAAATGAATGAAATAGGACACGTCCTCGTTTATGCATAAAATGTGGGGAATTAATATGTCCCGTATTTCTTTTAATCCGGCTGCAAGAGACGCTTTTGTGTTTTACACGTGTCTTTGTAAAATATAAAAGATATCTATGGACAAATTACACAAGTCTAACTAAGAAGTAAGCAAATTATTTGTTTGTGATACTAAGAGGTAGAAATAATTAAATAGCGACATAATGTGCTATTTTCATCACAAAAATTGACCTTTCCCTGTCGAAATCAATTCGAAACTTCGCGGACGCTGAGTGGCTTAACACCTTTGACGGGGGGCTGAGCTGCATCGCATCGGCGGATTTTGTTACTCTGCACCAAAAAGTAGTGTGAAAAAGAAGAGTGAATTATTTTAACTACAATATTGTTATGGAAGACCTATTATGATTTAAAATATGAACAACATTTAGGCGCCTGTTTTCAATTACCATATCTGGTAACCTTTAGGCTAAAATTTGTTTTAAAAGAGTCCTTTTTCAATACCCAACCTGCGTTTCAACCAATCACTAAATAATCATGAAATAAACTAAAATAGAGCAAAGGTGCGAACGACATTGCGTCAATAAAACACAGAACATGGATGCGTTCATCATGATTTAAATACCAAATGTATCAGTGACAATGTAAAAGCGTGACACTCGTAGAAATGTAAGGAATAAATCAAAAAGGAAAATGAGCCAAATTTATTCCTCTGTAATAGAATCACGTCAAGGGAAAAAGTTCCGCACGTGCGAAAACATTTAATTATGTGGAGTTGTGAGTGAAGTTTCCGGGATAATTCGCTCTTAAAACTTTCCTTAAACATTACACAAGGTATTGTAGAGACACTTCCAGTGAATCGACTGCATATTTTCCCTGAACTGTTCGGATCCTTTTTGTAGAATTGTCAGCTTGTAATAGGCCAACGTAGTCAAACGAGCCATTTCCTAGTAATAACACTAGTGGAAGAGTGTTGTAAAGCAATATGCTCAGATAAGGATTCACTTTCTTACCTTTTTGCATCTTGTTTATTCATACACGATGTTCAACATTATCGTGTTCCTATGACGATTGTAACTTTAGTCATTATAATTTTATGTTTGTATTGTTTTTATGGTATTGGAAGGCAAACAAGCCGACATATTTCCTGATTATAAGAAACACTTATACTTATAGACATCAAATGTTTGTCAATTTGCGTCAATTAAATTGCGTCAATTAAAGTTAAATAAGTGAAAGTTGAACTTTAAAAAATTTTATGCAATGAAATTAAACAGAGTTAAATTATGTCTAAAATAAAATACAGAATAAGCATGCGTTGCCGTATCATGATTTAATTACTGAATGTATCAATGCCAATGTAAAAGTGTGACACTCACAGAAAATGTAAAGAATAAGTCAAAAAGGAAAAGCAACTTTATTATTTCCCTGTAATAGAATCACGTCAAGGGAAAAAGTTCCGTACGTGCGAAAACATTTAAATATGTGGAATTTAAATATGTGGAGTTAGAATTCACTCTTAAAACACCTTTACTCAAGTAATTGTAGAGATATTTTTACTAAACCTTGCTCGGATAAAGATCCACTTCTTTACCTATTCGCTCCTTAATTGTTCATACACGATGTCCAGCACTATCGTGTTCCTGTGACTGTTGCAGTAAAGGTTACTATACAATTGCTGAATATCTGTTGGATAACAGTGCTTGGGATTAATTGCTCCTCATACCAATCTCTTACTTGTAATGATATGTAATTTGTATAGAATAAGGAAAAAAAAAACAGCCCGCTGAGTTTCTTGCCGGATCTTCTCAGTGTGTGGCCGCGTTCCGATCCGGTGGTAGTTTTATTATTAAATAGACTCGTCACAAGTGCCTCTGTAAGGTGAATGTGAATAAAAATATATTCTATTATATTCTATACAAATACTGAATTAGATACTAGTATAAGTTTAAAAACTACATACACCAAGAAACACAGACATCTATGTCACAGCACAAAGCGTTGCTGCCGTCAGAAATCAAACCCGAGCATCGCGGTTGGCCAGTGGATTAAGACCTTTACGTTAAGGCAGCTCTGTAGGGTTACTCTTGAATTTTGATGTCATGCTTATTGGAAATCGGAATCGGATATATGTTTTAGGTTCTCTTGAATACAACAGTAGCGGATTATTATCATGTAGTAAATAATAATAAATAATTTTATCGGATTCCAAGAATTCGTACTGAATGTATTAACATATTCAATATATTCATATATATATTCGATATATATTCAATAGTACCATGTTCCTATAAATCCTAAAACTCTATTCTAATTTCCAATTTGAATAAAATCGAGATTCTAGAGTAACCCTACTGTTCTTATGTCTTCCGTTACATTTAGTTTAATAAACCGGGAAAAGCTTTAGAAACTCTTTCACAAACAGTTGCGTAGACTTGCCATCTTAATGAAACAAAGTAAGAATCTACTTGAATTTAATCCAGAACTAGATGTTGCCCGCGGCTATGCCGATGAATTAATGTTATTTCTATGTTCTATTCAACCCTCTTATCTCCATACACAAAATCACGCCCTAATCCCATAAGAGGTAGGCAGAGGTGCAACTAGGACACCCACGACTAGCCGAACACACAAAGTTACATAATGTGATAGGTTACAAGCCTATCGCCAACCAACAAAATATACATATCGTAATTCCTACTGTAGCGATTGTCACCGAAACAAGATAGTGCTGAACATCGTGAATGAACAAATAAGAAACGAACAGTAAATCTGACTTCATTGTTAAGAAAACAATTAAGTCTTTTTAAAAACTTTTGCGCAAATACAATAGCTACATGGAGTGGTTTGTAAGATATTCCCCATTTGTTTACCAGGATTTCGAAACACTTTATATCGAGTGTTAGTGAGTGTACATCTTGATTTAGAAAGGCGGTAATTAAATATTATCGCCTCTCTAGATTAAATATTACCACGTCCAAGTACATTTTTACTATTGACCAAATTCGTCTCCAAATGCTCGCGAGTCTGTTCGCTCCTTCTGGACGTAGTCTTGGGGAAATGGATCCCTATTCGAGCATGTTGGTGTGCAACACTATGTGACTGAGTATTTTTTCGATCATTGCAGGCAGGGTCTTATTGACCAATGAATAATATAATGCTGTTAGAAGTCCCAATTTTATTGTTTGTTTTCTAGTCTTAAGTGCTTTAGAAGAGTATAGACCTAGTAACAGGTTGAATGAGGCTAGCGTCGGTATTTTTAGTTACTATATCCGAGACCATGGCTTAGTCGTAGAATTTCGTGATCTCTTGGCCAGGTCCATAACTCGAGTTTAGGTTTTCCTAACTTCAGTACTCACTGCTATCGCATTACCTAAATAAACTACGCAAAAAGCTCTAGTATCAGGTTGTCAATGTATTATTTTTTGCAGGTAACCTGTTCGTTCCAATAACATTAAAAAGCCAAATACGAACATTTCGCTTTCATTTTCGTTTGTTTTTCGGAAGCCATATAAAATCATTATTTAAATTGAAAACAACATCATATTTATTAATACACTCCAAACCACTGCAACGGATTACCACTTTTGATTCAATCGGAACAATGACAGTTTTTTACATAGCAGGAAGTTACGTATGGGTCCATATGACTGCATGCAGCAGCGTCCGTGTTAAAAGGTTTTCATATCCATTTTAGACAACGGAGGTTTTGATTTTAGAGGGCTTATTGAAGCGGCAACGTGTCAAAACGTCACGTCACATTCATAAATCCACTGTACTGACTAGTGCAAACTGTAAACGTATTTCCCTGTATATTTGTTATGCGGAATCTGTTTTTTTTTAAATAAAAACGAATTCTGTGTAAAAATATGCTATTGGTTCAGTTAAGAAAACACTTTTGTGTTATCAACTGTAATTTTTTAAAGTAAAGTCTAAAAAGCCATATGCCTAAAAGCTTTCTGTGATTACACTGGAAAATTACCTATTCTTTGTATGAACTTTGTGCGTAGATAATCTATGAATTTTTTGTTATATTTCTTCAACGTTGGGAGGTGACGACATTATCACTAGTTGGTGATAATCTCGGCAATTCAATTAATTCACAAGTGCAGTCAGTTATTGTAGTTATTAGTCAGATTTGCATGTCAATTATTCTCAAATTAACTAACAAAATTAGCTAATAAAGTTTCTGGGACTCATACGGACATAGCTGATTAGCAAGCTAGGGTATATGACTGAACTAAGAGCCCGACCATTCCATAACGATGGACTATAACACATTATATGGTTTTTTAAGCTAGGATGTAACTTTTACCTGGACGATATATGGAGACTTCCTCCACCTTTAATGACTGTTCTAATTAGGTACAAATGGTCCACTATGATGTCCATTTTTTTTTCTGTTAGAGATCAGTGAACAAGCATACGGCTCTCCTAAGGGCAAGAGGTAAAAGTGGCCTACGGACACCGTGGATGTTACAGGTGCGTCGCTGTCTTACGGCCAGGATGTTATGTCTATTGTGCAAATGTAATGATTGCCTTACACTCCAGGCCTGATCATGACAGAGTCATTATGGCGCAGGAATAAGAAAAACTGTTGGTCCCTATCCGGACAAGTTGCTTGGCAGCATTTTTCCATCAGTTTCATAAACCAAAGCTCGGTGGAATTGTAAAAATCGCGAGATTAGCAACAAATTAATCATTAAAAAGAAAACAGTTTCATTGGTACCTATTGACGTATATTTCTGCCAGTGCTCACCTCTTACAAAGTACCTGGTAGGAGGCAGACCGTATATTCTACTCAGCAGACCCGGACCAACACGGGGTAAACGTAGTTTAATATTATAAACAATATTCTGTCCGTGTTGGTCCGAGCTTCTTTGTAGAATAGACCATCTGCTTTCCTGTCGGGAAGCTTGTGGGCGAGCAAAGCTTACCGCCACTAAATGCTGCTACCATAACATCAGTGCTTGCCGTTGACGTGTTCCAATTCGGATGTTAACGTAGCCGGTGAACTTGGCTTTGCCAACATCCTGGCCAAGGGTTGGCACCATTAACACCTTTGGTGCCTCTAATTTTTTATCTTCCAATATCATTAAAAAATAAAAGACAAAACATTTTTAATAATTTTATTCATTTTTTATCGTCAGAGTTGTACAACTAAATAATCACATTTAAAACAAAACATAACTGTTTTAATATAGTAAATCGTCTAAAAGAAATATACTGGTAGGAAAAGCGAGGTTCTCGCACCTTATACTTTCTACTGGGATATTATGGTCTGCTGTCATTAATATTAAGTTCTTGTGGTGAAAATAACATGAAAGTGCTTTAGTGCAGTCGGAAGTGAAGATAATATGCATCATATGCAACCAAAGTTAAACAATAATAAACAGAAAATGTAATTTGATTTTAAAGATAACACAGATAGTTACGAAATATGTTTTTGTTAAATTATTTTTATGAGAAGAATTTATTAAAAAATGCAGCTGTTATATTATTTCCGGTCTATCTATGAATCGAAAGTCACGTTCACATTATAGGTAACAAGAATTTATTTGGTACGATTAACATACCAAATATACTTGAGGCTGTTATGTATATCAATTGTAAAATAAAACTAAACATAGCTGAAATGGACATATCGTTCGATCTATTGTTACATGGTTACATACATTTCGTATGCTTGTTGTGTCTAAAAGCTTTCCTCTATTAAACGTACTCAAGTGAATATAAGCACGGTAACTACGAATTTTTGCTAAGAAAAAATAAAAGGCAAGGCAGAGCTCGTTAAAAAGCAAAGTTGCGAAAAGAATGTGATTTATTTGAAGGTACAAAATATGAAGAATAACTTAATAAATACGACATTGTACAATAAATAAATGTAAAAAATCGACCGAAATATTATTTATAATTCGTCTAACACATCTGGCAGTGTAATGATATAAAAGAACAATAAAACCTAGCTTGGTTTCGGATTAACTAGTAAAACTTCTACTGCTTATGTAATAATAATTAACGAGAATTGCTTTATTATTAAGATCTGAGATTCGTTTGGGTGCAAACTAGAGGTGTTCTTACAATAGGATGTCATAAATAACAGCTGAATCTACAAAATCTTAGGGTCTCGAACGCATAATTAAATTAGTCATTTTAACACAATTTACTTTATTCTAAAATTTACACTGACCCTAGTTCGATGTCGATATGAGATAGTTGTTTAGAACCTGTAATTTATTAATTTTACTATAAATTCTTAAAATTATCTTTAAATTAGTGACTTCTAGTGGTACTGGAACTATCTCACTTCAAAATCGACATAATAAATATAGCACAACACTCTTAGTAAATTATTGTTATTTTTCTAGGTGCCACTAAATTTTATATGTAAACATGAATAAATAAAGTGCAAACACTTAAATCTACGACCGTTAGCTGCGGCGGTAATGCTAATAAATTGGCACAGTCCATTCATAGCCTTGCTTCAGAGAGCAACAACACATTCTTCATTCTCGCACGTACCGTTTTTCTGAGCGCCCGAACTTTTCTTAAAGTAACAACTTGAAAGCGTTGTATATAAAAACAAATGTTTTTCATTTAAACTGTTTCCATGTAGCTGAATGTTATATAATAAATTGCTCGAAGTGCTTTGTCTAATAATAAGTGGCATTATGTCGCCGGTTCTTTTCTATGAAGTTAGCTAACACACTACCACGTGTCTAGATGTAGTTATCTAGGGCACGATTAGCCGAAGACAAGCGATAGGTAGTAACCGAACCAAACACATAACCAATCCCAGGCAAAGTTGTATTTATTAGAAAATTAAATTTTATTATTATTTATCTCAATGTTGTCATTATATCATGATGTAACTAAACATTTATAAAATGTTAACTTTAAACTTACATTTTTTTAATCTATAGATTAATACGTGATTCCAAAACTTTGGACCCCTTTTTACGGAAACTGCGCGGACGCAAGAGCATAAAATTTGGCACACTTATAGTTTATGTGTAGGAGAAGTGCAGAACGCTAATATTTTTCAATAATAATGCTTATAAAGTACATTAAATCAATAAATAAAACATTACGATAAAAGATCACAGATGGCGCACTAAAAAGTTTGGAAACAAAGTAGTTAGTCTTGAGAAATGAAGATGGCGTTCTTATTAACAAGATATTAAAATTTATTATGGTCAATTTTTCAAATTTATTATGGATATTCGACCAATCGGCGACCACTAGTTAAATTAATTAAGTTAAGAATACTTACTGCAGATTATATTATTGTAATATGTTGAAATAACCTTTTAAGACGAAAAGCATCAGTAAAATTGGAATTTATAACTCAAGGAAGCTACATTTTTTAATAGATGAAAAAGATGGTTCGCAAAAAAGTCTAATAAACAAAATCAGGTCTGCTGCTGGTAAGAAAAAGATTTCACCTATAACAAAGATGCTACAGATGCGTAGCCAAATATGGCAACGTAACTTTGCCGGCTACTTTATATACCAAATGACATTACAATGGCAAACGCTGACATCTTTAACTATGTGGACTTACTCGTATGTTTAAAGTAAAACATTTTATACTAAGAGCTGTCGCCTTCTTGCCATTTATCTATACTTACAAAATAACATGTCCTTACTCATTCATCGTCGCTTAGTTAAAACTGTTAAAGTTACAGCCATGAAATTTGGTAAATGGGGTCGTTTTATTGAGAATGGAATTTTGGAAATTTTTCCCCTATTTGGTCGCCTCTGTGGTCTAGTGGTCCGGGTGTTGGACTTGACTGCACGAGGTCCTGGGTTCGAATCCCGGGTCGGTCAACAAAAAGAAAATTGAATTTTTCCAATTTTCTAATAAAAAAAAATGTTGATCGGGATTGGAAATGTGCCCGGTTGGCGATAGGCTTGCCACCTATCACATTGTGGGATTTAGTGTCTTCGGCTAGTCGTGGGTGCCTTGGTTGTGCCTCTGCCTACTTCTTCGGGGATATGGGCGTGAAGATACTTACTTACTTACTTATGTGGGTTATATAGGGTTTGAAAGTTTGTATGGAAGACTTTCAATTTATAAGTTAGAGACATGAAACTTTATTTTTGAGCTACATATAAATATTAGTAAATAAGTATTTAAGCGTTTCTGGAAATTCTACTAAAGGGGGTAAAATAGAGGTTGAAAATTTGTATGAAAATAAATACGTTTAAAAACAGAAATAAATAATTCATAAAGTTTTTAATTTAATATCAGTTCGGTAAACATATTAACTGCCACGCGAGCAAAGCCGCGGGTGACCGCTAGTTATAAACAAATTAACACGAGTCAAAATAACAGTACCGTGACTAATATGATAATTAATGAAGGACGTTATGGGTGTGTTACGGTAATCTATTAATGCTACAATATAGGCACACAATCATGTACGGAAATGTGTGGCAGGCAATAACTATAAACAACTGGAACGGAACTCTTTATTACACCAAATGGTTTTCTTTGAAATCTCGCCATCCAAAATATTTTCATCTAAAAGGTTTCTACGACAAATCACCTGACTCTTGTGTACAAATAACAGAGATCATAATAGTAACGTCTTTATTTCTTTGAAAAACAAAAGGCAGCCGAGCTTCCCAGTTGTGTGAATAAAAACCTTATATGATTAAACCTTTGAAATGCGATAATGTCGGGTATACATGAAGTATGCAACATAACTTTGACTGTACTTTACCTGGAAAGGATAGTTGATTTGACGGCAAGGCTAAGGTTTATAAATTTTGTTTTTAGTGTATCTTCCCGTGTTGGTCCAGGCTCTTTTATAGAATAGACCACCTGTTTTCCTGCCAGGCATTTCGTAAATGCAGAGCATAGGCATACCGTCACTAACACCGTGACATCTGGCTAGGAGGTAGAGTTTTGCAGCGGATTGGAACCACCGGTTTACCTATCCCTCTCGCCATGACGTTAGTGCTTGCCGTTGACGTGTTCCGGTTCGAAGGATAAGGTAGCCGGTAAACTTACTTTTGCTAGAGGCCTAACATTCTGGCCTCAGGATGGCAACTCACCACTTTGGGGTCTTCCAATATCTTAAAAAAAAAGATTACATACCGGATGCAAGCGATGACAAAGACCCAGCTGTACTGCCACCGCCTTCATAAGCATAGTTTCTTAAGTCGTCAAAAGGTGGTGGGTTGGGGTCGCTGTCAGCTCACCGCTTGTGTTCCTCGATAAACATGCTGACGTTGGTCTCCCCTGGCAACGGCACGCCCACGGGGGGAGCTACCCCCATGGGACCCACACCGAGGCCAACTCCCATAAGCGGATCTAAGGACAGAAAAAAACATTTGCTAAGTTTTAATTACGGACAGTTGTGATTTCGTATCGCCCCCAGCAAAAGATAAGAATTATTTCTCGTTATTCGGGTCCGTTTATTTAGGCTTGAAGTTGTCACGATATAGGTCCACATAGGTAACTTATGACGGTGCTAGACGCTTGTAAACACTGATTATAAATATTGGTTTGCGTCCGTGAAGACCGTAGATTCAATACAAATATAATAATCTGAAGACGAATACAAAGTTTCATCCAAGGCTATCGTTGTTGGAAGGCATGTTAAGAACCCTTTAGAATGTCTAATAACCCTCATTCTAGCGCAAAAGTTTTAACAAAATAATTTCAGTACCGATAAATGCAGTTAAACTGAAAAAAATGTTTGCTTTTATTTTTTCTCAATATTTAGCAAACTTGTGTATGTCTGAAACTTGACAGAGCTAAGCTTGCTTTTTGTAAAAAAAAGTATCTTCACGTCCATATCCCCGAAATGGTAGACAGAGGTACAACCAAGGCACCTACGACTAGCCGAAGACACTAAGTCCCACAATGTGATAGGTGGCAACCGTATCGTCAACCGGGCATATATCCGAATTACTTTTACAACGTATTTATTTCAGTAGCTCAATTTGGTTTTTTTAGAGCTTTGGTTAGAGCATTCGTCGGCTTGAGACGAAAGGTTACAGGTTCAAATCCTGTCTGGGGCGAAATTTTTTCTTTCTTAAAAATTTATAAATACTTTTACAATGTTATTTTTTAAAAGAAAATTGAAAATAATATAAATTTTCTATTTTGTTGCTCGACCCGGGGCCTCAAGTAATCAAGTCCGATAACGGACTGCTAGACCACGGAGGCGGCAATATATGTTTATATATTTTTACCATAGTATGCTAAATAAATAAATGTATGTATGTATGTAAATAAATGTTAGTGAAACATTTCATTTATTGTAATTTACACTTTTCATCGGTGACACTAAATAGAACTATATTGTAAATATTTATAAAATCACAGTACAGTTTCATACAAATTTAAAATTATTAGCCTACCGGTATGGCTTACTAAACCGATATCTGGGTTTTTTTGTTGTAAAATTGTTTTAGAAAATGTTTAATTTAATATGAGGGTTTTCATTGTTTCATAAAAGCTTCGTGTGTTTTAATTTGGTTTGTGTTTTTTATTATTTTTTGTGTATTTTGTTAAAAAAATATGCTTATTTTTTTTTCTAAAATGATGAATTTTACACAGGGGACGGGAACCAACATGAACAAGTTTAAATAAAATATCTCATCACGCCCATGTCTCCTAGTAGGTAGGCAGAGGCACAACCACGCCATCCACGACTAGCCGAAGATACCAAGTCTAACAATCGCCAACCAACAATCCAAGCCTATCGCCAACCGGGCACCTATATAATCGCGGGCAACTTTATGCTTATTAGAAAATCGAAATACAAATTTTCTATTTTTTTATCGCCCGATCCGGGGGTTGTTAAATCCAGGACCTCGAGAACTCAAGTCCGACGCTGAACCGCTAAACCACAGAAGCTAACAAGTTTTAATTTTAATTATATTCAAACTCGCGTTTTAAATTTGATCTGTGGTATCTTGGTCTAGGTTTTAACCCGTTTAAGGTAAATTCCTTTGTAAGAAAATTAGAATTCCAAGTTAAATAATGTCGAGGAAGGTTATTATCCGAGCAAACTATGCGAAGTTTAAATTATTTAATTACGGCCCATAAATCACAACGCAAGATCACTCGGGGGGAGGTCCTGTTCCCGAGCACGTAGTATTTTAATTACGGGCGCGGTAATACAATATACTATGAGACCCCTTATATTGGACTCAATTAAGGTACAAGACGGATCTTAGAATTATTATAACGTATAATTAAGCGGAGTAAAACTACTGGTACCGTCTCCACTTTGTACCATTCTCCATTAGGTACCACGTCGCGATTGGATACTTAGGTTTTTAAAGACAGCAAATATTTGCGAAATGATCTCACATAAATTTATTTGATATTTTCCATCGTCGGCGCTTGGTAAAACTTCCCAATATTCATATTTATAAAAAAGAAACACTTGTACTGTTTTACTTATCACTTATAATTTATTACTTTGTAATTAGTAGCCTACCGGTTTCGCTTATACAGCATCACCAGGGCTCAAATTTAAGTTAGTTTAAGTTAAAGTTAAGTTAAAGTTTTGGCTTTAAGTTAAAGTTTAACTTAGTTTAAGTTAAAGTTTTACCTTTAACTTAGTTTAAGTTTTAGCCCTAATGATGCTGTATAAGCGAAACCGGTAGGCTACTAATTAAAAAATAATAAATTATAAGTGATAAGTAAAACAGTACAAGTGTTTCTAAGTTAAAGTTTTAGCCCTGATGATGCTGTATAAGCAAAACCGGTAGGCTACTAATGACAAAGTAATAAATTATAAGTGATAAGTACAGAACAAGTGTTTCTTTCTTTAAAAATATCCACATAAATTTCATTAACATTTTATTTCACTAGCAGTTTTTTAGATTCACTTGGGCATATTTTTCTGATGATGTTGTCAAGATAAGTGAAAAATTTATGTACTATTAAGTACAACTCAAAAACCAACAGTCTAATAATGATAAAACTATAAAAATGACTATATATATGGTAATAATTTCGGAATCACAACCTATTTTTCAAAAAAAGAATCATAAAATCAGTTAGCTTTTGGCTGAATAATCACGTAACAAAAACTACCGAAACCTAAAAATTTTTTTGAAGTAGTAGAAGTACTTACTTTAGCATTATCTTTGTCAGTTATTA
>NJDC01002522.1:59965-72979 GCA_002245475.1 Calephelis virginiensis
AAAACTATACAAATGACTATATATATGGTAATATTTCGGAATCACAACCTATTTTTCAAAAAAAGAATCATTAAAATCGGTTAGCTTTTGGCTGAATAATCACGTAACAAAAACTACCGAAACCTAAACATGTTTTTGAAGTAGTAGAAGTACTTACTTTAGCATTATCTTTGTCAGTTATTAAATTTCGTGTATGTATTAAATAAAATAAGTCAATTTTGCTAGGTGGTACAAAGTTTAGTCAAAGTGTACGAGCGAAGTTTTCGAGAAGAAATTAGTGTATTGTCTATTTTCTCGTTGCCGCAAAATCTTACAAAATGAGCTTGAATACGGAAGCCGCTTTACTTTAGACCCTGACATGACTTTCTGCGAAGACTATGACTGATTTTGGATAATATCGGCCCGCTTTTGTCAGATCGGGTAATGTGATACAAATAAAATACGCGGGCGAAACCTCTGAACCTCCTTTTCAAACACAGAAACATCAAAATCATTTCGATATCGGCCGAGGAAAAACACAAAAATATACGTCGAAGTAATAGCAACGGCTTTTTCCTTAAAAAGGTGAAATTTCCAACAAATATTTTTGAGTTAGATTATAGTATTTATCTGTTGCCCAAAACTTCATACGCGCGTTGAAGTAACGAATGCAAGTGAAATTTAAACCTGGCTCTATGCTACTACACAGAGTTTGAAAAATCGGTTTAGTAGTTTTAGCGTGAAAAAGGGATACACAAATCCCGCCCGCAGACCGCAGAGGCGATGTTATATTGTTAAATGTTAAAAAATTACTAGGAACTTCATTCCACCCTTTCAGTTTGTATGGGAAAAATTAAAATGTTTCTTCTAGTTTCCTTATAGCCAAACGGGATGAAAAGTATCCTATGTCCTTGTCCTGGTTCTAAGCTACCTCCTCGTCAATTTACAGTTTAATCGGTTTAATCGTTATTGAGTTATAACAATTGTAACTAACAAGCCTTTTTTAAATAAATAATGATTTGGATTATGTATAAGAATCTTTTAGAAAATTATGCTTATACTTGTATAGAGAAGCCGCATTTTCGTAGCCCTTATTGTTCCAAGTTTATAACTAAACTCGGGAGAGCTATGTCAGTCAGAACGAACGACGGACACGAGGCATTTACAAGGGTTTACCGCGTGTACCACTTTTCCCTTTATACTAGAATCTGTCCTTTGAGTAATACACCATGTATTACTCAAAGGACAGATCTTGGAACTTAAATTTATAGGGTTGTAATATTCTCGAAATTATAACTTATCTTCAACAACAATGTTTAGGTTGAATAGTTGTAATACCGATTAGCATTATCATACTTGATTATTAACCGACTTAAAAAGGATGTTCACGAGATTCCTCAGAACTTCATGTTTGAACTTAGATGTTGTAAGTGCGTCGCTGCTCTGTGGCTTGGTTGTAACTCCTTATATGCACGAATACACTACCTTCCAGACCAGGTCACGACAGTGCCAAGCACTGTCATCGTTCATTAATTATGGCGGAATAGGTGAGGTAGTAGATCTCTACCCGCATAGTCACTAATCACTATATCATTCAATAATAATAAGGAGTATGCACTCGTATCACTTATTTAGTTTAGGCGATTCTGTGGTCTACCGGTCTGGCGTTAGACTAACTTAATGAGGTCCCGGGTTAGATTCCCGGGTCTTACAACAAAAACAAAACGTGTTTTTCAAATTTTCTTCTTCTTTTTATGTATCACATTATGGGACTTTATGTCGTCGGCTAGTCATAGGTTACCTAGCTGTACCTCTTTTTACCTTTTTTGTGTAGTGGGATAGTTCATTATTTATTTAATCTTTAATTATAATTATCAACACAACAGGGAAATAGACCTATTTATTTAACAAGGTTGTTAGTTTAATATTAGCTTACGTAAAACACAGAACTAATTTGAGTAAACATTTTCAGAGGCTTTCATTAGCACGCAGTAAATATATGAGCTTATTAAATATTATTATGCTAATTGAAATCTAAAAAATGTATTTTTCAAGCAAGTTTAACAGATGAAAAACTCCTAAGTTTTTAATTTACCTTAGTGGTTCAGTAGTTCAGTGGTTCGTTGTTGTTGTTGACTTTATGAGGTCTTGACTTCAATTCCCGGTTTTTGAAACTCAAAATGTGTTTTTTAAATGTTGTCATGGAAACGGCTTCCGGGATTGGATAAGTGGTCGGCTGGGGAGGGGTTTGTGCGCGTTCTGGATCTAAGTACATTTAGGTGATCGTGAGTAATCTGAATGTACTTCTGCCTACCCTTTCGGGAATATGGGCGCGAAGAAACTTTTTCGAAAAATACAGTTATATCCAACCACTATAAATACATACTACATATACATAAAATGTTAAATCTGTTCCTATTTATCTTGTTTTCTATGTTCAGAGATATCTCCCAAATTGGCCGATTTGAAAAAAATACAAATTATTAAATTAATTTAAAGTTAAATCCTTATCTTTAAAAATTACTAGCGTTTTCCCAAAAACATTAAAATATTAGTTCTGAAACGTTTCTCTGAAATAAATCCCAATTGTTTTGTTTGAATTATCTTGAATGGACGATTTAGTAATTTTACAATATTAATTGATTATGGGTAAGTAAATTGAGTTTCAAAATCAGTTAATTTAATTAGTTTCTGAAATTAATAACTAAATAATTCAATAAATGTTTGAAGTTAGTTATCAGATTATAATTAAGTGTTGTTTTTCGTGATTTACCAAATTTATATCCGTTTATAATTCTATTTCTAACGGCTGCACTCAGATACGCCAAGTACCTTTTTAATCGTCACCAAGTCGGTATTTTTCATTCAGAACTGTGACTTATGCCCGGTTCCTACATTTAAGAAACGAGTCCTTTTGCTTACGTATGATAGTTTTTGTACGAATAGTAAAAAAGTAACTACGGTCGTGCGTTATCGACTGTCAATTCGAAACATAGGCGAACTACCAATGGTTATACGACCGGATGACGGTTCGTTTATTATATGAACCGAGCTTTAATGATAGATTTAATGTAAATTTAAGTGCGACCGTAAGAAAAAATTGCTCTTAGTCTCGACAGGTTTTGTAATATCTTTCTTTAGCTCATGCTGCCTTATTAATAAACATAGACTAAAGTACTCCAAGCTTTAAGTTGACATTATAGCCTGTATTACAGTGTGATGAAGACTATTTTATTTTATTTCTTATTATTTTTATGTTGTTGGAATGCAAACAAGCAGACGGATTTCCTGATGGTACGAAATAATGATGCATTAACATTTTTAATTATTTATACGGGATACTCACGATCTCTTTTTATTTTATTTGTCGATATTTCGGCCTAGTTGCATAGGCCGTGGTCACGACGGGACTGCGGCGGCGAGCTGTAACGTCCTTGTCACTATCATTTCTGGGCACTATATCGCGACACACAACACTAACTATGCATTGCCAACCTAAGGCCGGGATGCTAGGCCTCGAGCAAAAGTAAGTATACCGGCTACATTATGCTCTGAACCGGAACGCGTCAACAGCAAGCACTAACGTAATGGCGGCAGAATGCGGTGGTACCAATCCAGGCGAGGCTTCAAAACTCTACGACCTTGTCAAATGTCACGGTGTTAGTAACGGTAAGCCTATAGCCTTTTACGAGCTACCTGGCTGGAAGGCATACATTCAAAGGAGCCCGGACCGACAAGGGGACTAATTTACTCCAAGCTTTAAATTGGCATTATAGACTGTATTATAGTGTCATGAAGACTGTAATGTCAATTTAAACTTTGGCGGACTTTAGTCTATGTTTATTAATATTTTGTTTTACTAGGGATTTAGTTTTAGTGTAGTAAAGTAAAATCTTAAGACTAACAACCGAACCACAGAAGTCAAGAGCAATTTTGTCATAAAAACATAGTTTCATATAAAGGATAAAATACAGGGAATATAAAAATATAAATTTGGTAAGTACCTACTTATGAATAAGTTCGTTTTGTCGTATTTTTATTATGACATTTAATACGCCTGTCAGTTTTCTCTAAATCATAATACCTTCGGGTTTATGACGTCATCTAACTGATGATAACCTTCCTTTAATGGCTAGCTACTTGAACGCTTCAATTGATCCAGCACAGTAACGTATATAAATAAAGAAAAACACTATCCATTATCCATTAGTATGTTATATGAGGCTTACTAACTATTAAAAATCCGCTATTATTATTGGTGCTAATATTGGTTAAAAAAATCATGTCAGTAACAGATTTGTGTTATTTATATATATAAGTAACAGGAATATCATCTAAGTAGATCTAAAGTCGTGTTAGTTACACTATTTATAACTCAAGAACGACTAAACTAATTTGACTGAAAGTAGCTTAAAACCAGGAAAAGGACATATGGTACATTTTGTTTCGCTCAAAGGCAAGAAAAATAGAAAAAAGCACATTTTAGTCTTTCCGACACAAATTTAAACTAGTGGGACAAAGCTCGCCGGGACAGCTAGTAAATAATGAAACATAAAAATCATAACTAAACTTTGTTAATAATGGTCATTTTAGTTTTTAATACCTATAATACAATATATTATCAAAAAGTTTTTTAAGACTCACTTTCTTTTTAAATGGCAGTAAAAAATATCCAACACTTAGAGTTCACAAGACAGATCGGAATTATATTTGTAGGAACTTAGCAAAAATTGATGGACTTATACTTAGAGACGATGGTGATGATTCTGTTGTTCATAAACTATACTTAATTTAAATGTATGCTATCTTTTTCAAATGAAACAGAAACAAAAGAGACGGAACATTTAAGACATGTTAGCTGAATCTGGATAATATGTCAATTTGTGATATTGTTAATCCACATTTTCCGAGTGATAGGTTAAACATCTGTGTAATGTATAATGTAATATGTCATTTACAGACTATTCTGACAGCACCAAAAGAGTGTTGTCTCTTTCTATTACTTTCGTTGAAAGAGGACAGCGATAACTTAAAATTAGTTTTTCCCCGTGTTGGTCCGGGCTCCTTTGCAGAATGGAGCATCTGCTTTCCTACCAGGCAATTTGTAAAAGGCGAGCATAGGCTTACCGTCACTAACACCGTGATATTCTGCTAGGACTGGCAAGCCTATCGTCAACCCGACACATTATCTATCCAATCACGGATAAAGATATTTTTATATTAGAACATTGAGAAAATACATTTTCTTTTGGTTGGCCAATCTGGGGATCGATCCCGAGACCTCAAGAAGTCAAGTCCAACACCGGAGCGCTAGACCACAGAGGCGTTTATTGAATTAGTTGAAATTTGTAAAGCAGAGAGCACACACTGAAATTGCAGTAGCGCGCCGCACCACTAATTATAGTTTCGGAATCATTGCGGTCTAACGGCGAAGCGAAATCTAACTAACGATGGCTCAAAATACTCATACGCCTCGTTGGTCGAGTGGTCGTTTTTCCCGTTTTTTATAAGAACCTTCTCTGTTATGAACTAACAACAAAAAAATAATTAACAAAACTGGTCCATATGTACCGGCGTGATGCGACACCTAATATAATACTAGTTGTTCCGGCGAACTTGGTTCCGCCCGTTCAGTTTGTATGGGAAAAATTTAAATGTCGTTTTTTCTAGTTTCCTCACTGTTGTAAGGGATAAAATGATCAATGAGCCCTTGGAAAAACCAATATGTAATGTAGTGACTAGTTAAAAACTTTTTCCATCACGTCAGCTTTAAAAAAAAATCACATCAAAATTAGCAGAGCTGTAGAGTTACTCTTGAACCTCGATTCACGCAATATTGGAAATTGGAATCGAGTTTGTCATTTTAAGTACTCTAGAACACAATACTGGCGAATCATTAATTTTTGACCGCCATGTTAGTCAATTGGTTAGAGTACACGCCTCACTACACCGGTCAACCGTGAGGCTCGGGTTCGATTCCCGACGGGGCAGGCATTTGTGTGATGAATATTTAAATGTCTGCATTTCCAGGTCTGGGTGCTTATTAAATTTAATCAGAATAAATTTAAGTATTTTCTATGTATAAAAATCGTTGACTAACATCCATAACACAACTATATAATTTGCTTATTTTGGGGTTAGATTCAATTTGTGTAACTTGTCCTGGGCTATTTATTAATTATTTAATCTATCAAATATACTCTGTCTACTAAACTTGATAGGCTTTAACGATATATTATACAATATTATGTGCCATTGTCGTATAGTTTAACTTTTTTGAAATTTTAACATAAATAACTTTTTTAACATGGAGTTAATTATATGCATCCTCGTCTTATTAAAAATATATAAACATTATGGCGTCCTTGAGACGGTCTACATATATCCAATCCCGGGAAACGTTATTTTATATTTGAAAATTGAAAATACAAATTTTCTTGTATTTTTGTTGACCGACCCAGGGATCGAACGCGGGACCTCAAGAAGTCAAGTCCGACACCGGACTGCTAGACCACAGAGTTGATGTAGCTACTCATATATGAGGTAAAGATTTAAAAAAATGGCATATGTAGCAATACATGCAAATTCATAGTAGTTTAAGTAGTGCATTTATTGATAATAACTTCAGATTAATAAAAAAAATAAGTCACGGGTCTGGCCAATGAAAATGCGATTTTGCATTATATGTACGTATAAAAGTTTCGCAATATAGGTACATAAATAAAATAATATAGATACTTTGCTACAACAGGACAGCGTCGGGTTAGCTAGTATTTTTATAAAAACAACATTCCCGGGATTGCACATCTACTAATTTGGCGATAATTAGTTTTGTCACCTATCACATTGTGGGACTTACGGCCGTACTCAGAGGTGAGTATAATCTTTTAATCAGATATTAAATTGACATTATCAATTATTGTGCCTCTGCCTACCTCTTCGAGATATAAAAATGTATAAGAAGAACCAATGTACGAATTCCATCTGATGTACTTTATGATCTTTTCTCATACCAACCTTTACACAAGTACAAGAAAATTAACAAAAATTTCAAAGAATTTCAAATTAAAAATTTCAAAGATGCTATAACTAAGAATAGGTATATTATGTTTTTTTATTCAGAAAAAAAAACTAATAGACTGAGACTAAAATATCACCCTTATCTTACGATTTACATGCAAGTATTATAAATATTCAGTTCAATCATAAGTAATGGAGTAACTTACAGGGTATTTTGGCTGGCACGTGATCCGGAAGTGGGCCGCCGATCGGTATTTGCAGGGGTGTGATGTCAAACGCCGTCATATCATCTTCACCTCCCCCCTCGTCGTCGTAGTTAATAATGTTCTCACGCACATCATCATCTGGTCCAGGGTACTTGATATGCGCTTCACGACGACGGATTTAAGCTTAAAATCTTATATATCATAATTATTTATATAACTATATAGAAAGTCGTTTTAGTTATTCTATTTATAACTTAAGAAGAGATATACCGATTTGGCTGAATTTTGTTGGGGAGGTAGCTTAGAACCAGGAGACAGATACAGGATCTTTCGTTTTTATTCTGTTCGACTGCGAGAAAGTAATTAAAAATATTTTAATTGTCTCCAAACAAACTGAACAAGTAGAATGAAGTTCACAAGACCAGCTAGTTGTTTATTAAAAAAGATGCCTATTTTAAGTAAAAACCACATAACACATAACTAAATACTGAAAAACATATTGTAATATAATATTAAACAGACGATTTAGAGAAATTAGTGTGTTCTAGAAAAATATTTGCCTTTCTGACAATATTTTCAGCTGTCCAACTGCAAACATTAAATATAATGTAATAAAAAATGTAAAGAATATAACTATGTGCTGTAACATATTAAATAATGACAAATTGATACCCGTCAAGTGTTAATAACGTCATTTCTAATTGTAGTTCGTAAAAAAATAGCACAAAAATATTATTGCTACCTACGTGCTACGATTGTTATAGTTTAATTGCATATTTACCAATAACCTCATTTCCGGCTAAAATTTCATAAGTCAAGGACAATTTTTTCGGTTTTCAGTATGTTCAATAATAAACTAGTGAGTATGAAAATTTTTATTAGAACTCATATGTTTTAATAGAAAAAAAAAATAATTGACTTCTTTAAAAATCAAATTTAGTGACTTACGAGGTTTTGAATAGACCGATTCAATTCTATTACCCAGCGGAACAATGCTGAGTACGACGTTCTAGGATCTAGGTTATCAACTTAACAAATGCTTTCGAGTTACCCTCAAATCGAACAATATAACCATTTTAATATAACGATGCAAACTCTGTTCATATGAGGTATATAGTGCAGCTGTGGCACAATAATCAAGCTGGTAAAATAAAGCTAGTTGGTGACGCCGCACGTTTGCCAAATTAAGAGTTTATCGGCTACTGGGGCTCAGTCCAAAATTTAATCCCTAAAGCGTCGGACAATTATTGACATAGTGCTTTCTAAAAGCTTTGGTATTTACCCGCTGTAATGTATGACGTCAAAGTCACATTAACGTTCAAACAAAAGCAAGGTTGGTAGAAATTTTATTACTACATTACAGTAATAAGTAATGAAGATTTTATATAAAAAGGGATTTTAGTAAGAGATTAGGGTGAAAACCTAAGAAGTGCCACGTGAAAACTTTGTGTATATGGAAACGAGAATCCACTTTCACTATTTCCTAGAGGATGCTCAAAATCGAGCAAAGTGGAAATGAAGTTTAAGAAGGCGCATGGTAATTTTAGAAAATTTTAGAGAAGCTGTAAAGTAGTTTTACGAAACAAAATTCTTATCGTATCTTATTTCAAATCTAATCTAAACGAACGTTTAGTACTAAAAGTATAACATTCAAATTAAATGCTTAAGAGGTGTCAAAATTTGCAAAAAAAATTATAGAGAAGTTGGAAATCATCATTTTGAAATACGACATAATATATTCACAGTTAAAACTAGTAATCATAATCAGATGTATTCGCGACCACGTACATGAATTATTCGGTGAGTTGTTTGAGAAGATTTAAACGTACAATAAGACAAGAATAATGAAATATTAAAATAAAGCTTTTAAAATAGGGAATAATAGCAAATGAACTAGTGTTAGCCCACAAATTACACACGAGTTATTTTACAAGTTTTATCCAAGTTTCAATAAATTTAATTTGTAGTGTTTCGAAACAATAACTGCACTCAGCTTAATAAATACATACTATTCATGTTGACATATATGATTAAACGTGTCTTCATTTTTTTAGACCAGCGTATTTTCTTGACAATATAAGCTCCATCAAATATTTGAAGTGGTTCAGACGGCAACGAGTAACTTAAGTTCTTTTGCCCATTCTCAAAATGTAATTTACAAAATTTGGGAGGATCTTAATTATACGGTCCTACTGCTGAGCTTCAACAATGGTAATCCAACAAAAATACAACATATACAAAAACAACGAATTACTTCAACAATTTTCCGCAAAACTCGGAGCGGCTGATGGTAATATGTAAAGTTTTATCGCATTACTGCTCATGTCTCGTATACGAACGAGCTTGGGCAGAGATTTTAGGAAAATCTACTCGTATATACGTTTTCGGGCTCTCGATGCTCGTCCCAACTGTCGCGGCTAAGAATTTTAAAGACATTTCTTATAATGCGACGTTCGCTAAATCCGATTTCCGGGACTTACCTAGATTGTAACGTCACTAGGTCCTAAATGATTTTAAAATCACTACCTATGTTAAAAAGTTGTATATGTATAATATTGAAGATGAACTTTATAATATTTCTAATATTACTGTTTATAACAATGACAGCATAAATTATTTTTCTAGCCTATATAACAGTGGGAATTAGCAAAATAATGTTACAACATAATGGATGATACACGTTTTAATGAATGAGTACAATTATGAGATAGCATGCAAAAAGTAATAGAAATGCTCACCTAAAAGCAAAAATAAACAGACAATGATAGCTATAATAAAATCTTTAGAAAGCATGATGATCCCCGACGCTAGGAGTTCTAATTCGCAATCGTGTCCGATATAGCCAAATGCACAAATGCAGTCGTAGCGTACAGCTGGCTCTCGATCCAAGCACGTGTCTCCATTGAGACAAGGGTTTTGTACACACTCGTTCACGTTGATGCACGTTCCAGCACCCCAAGTCGATCCAGCAGGACACCTGAGTATTTTACAGTTTACCGCTACGATCGCATTCGCGCGCACTGAGCCCCATAAGATGAGCATGCACTAGACTAGACAACGTTACATAAATAACAATACATCTATAAAATAAAGTTGATAGTTTAATGAGTGCGAATGTGAAAGGTGAAGGGTGATGTCTAGACACGCATAAAGCGTAATAAGGGAAATTGCTAACTCATGATAATGAGGAGGCAGACGAGTATCGCTGCAAATGTGCCCATGCTGAGTTTGAGCATGCGGCCTTCTTGAACAAGCTCGCAGTTTTCGCCCCAGAAACCTTCGGGACAGTGACAGCGGTAGCCAGGCTTCCGGTTGACACACGAACCACCATTTCGGCAAGGGAAGTAGAGACACTCGTTCTTGTCTACGCAACCTTTGCCATCCGATGACAATACCAAACCCTCACCGCAGCTAAATATTATTTCAACATGTTAATATAATACACAGAATACATATAATTAAAAGCTTTTTAGATTAATTTGTTACTTAAGATTAATGAAAATATGTAATTAGATGTCATAAGTATAAAATGATAGTGTTGATATTATGCGCTAGTTATTACATTATTCTTATAATTAACAGTACATATTATACAATACATTTAAAAATCTAATACTCAGTGCACACAGAAATATATTCATTACAAACAAATAAGTGTTACTTATAACAATTGTGGTACGAAAAATATTAAATTGGATTTTTTTTAATTTCTTGACTGATTTTCAATAACTCAAATTTCAAAACAAAGAAATGAATAAAATATGTCTGTCTAAAGACACGAATACTTTTTGATTATTATATTATAATTATTCACTTCAGTCGCGCGCTGGACTGTGCGGGCATTGCACGCGTCAGTCTGTTATTATTGAAGCGGTGACAAGCGCGTCGATTATGAGCGAGGTTTCGGAGAGCGAGCGACCGAGATCAGTGACTTCCGGGGACTTATTGTCTGACACGCAACTGCGACGCTGGAAACGATTGAGGAACGAGGGTGTCGAGAGTGATAACGACAGTTTTGTAGAAGTAAAAAGGAAGCCTAAGCGACCGAATAGGAGGGTGTTGGCGTCGGACACAGAAGCTGCGCCTCCTTTGAACTCTGAAGATAAGAAAACAAGGTACGAAGTGAGTGTGACCTCTAAGGAACCTCTTCCGAAACATGTAGCGCTTGCCATACTTTTAAGAAGCCTTGATATAAAAGGTATAGAAACTATCAAATAGAAAATAAATATAAAGTCCTCATAACTTTCGATTTGTTAGAAAATGCGGAGTCCTTAATTAACTGTGACAAATTCATCGAAAGAGATTATCGCTGTCAGCGCACGGATCTGCAAACCTTGACCTATGGTATAGTGAGACATATCGACATGGAGCTAGGGTCGGAGGAGCTCCAGCAAGTTTTTGAGTGCGAGAATGAAATAGTTGCCGTAAGGCGACTTAAGAGACAAATTGATACGGGAGCGTGGGTTGATAGCGACACAGTTCGCTTTAGTTTCAAAGGCACCACCATTCCTCCGTATATTTCTGCATACGACTGTAAGTTTTTGGTGGTCCCATACACGTTCCCCGTGTCGCAATGTGCCGGCTGTTGGAAATATGAATACATTAGGAAGTTTTGTCCTATCAAAAAGATTTTATGCCCAAAGTGTGGTATGAACCATGAGAATTGCGACACCACTACGTTTAAATGTGTGAACTGCATGGGAGCCCATATGGCTATAAAAAAGAATAAGTGTCCATCTTTTAAAAAAAGAGAAAGAAATCAGGAGCATTATGTGTCAAGAAAGTTGTACGTACAGAAAAGCGTTAACTCTTTAATTAGAAAAGAAATACGATGAGTCATTTGGAAACCAGAATACCGTTACCCCTATTGTGAATATAAATAAAGATCAGTCAAATGCTGAAAAAAAGTATGATGCGACTGTATGTACAAATTACAGTGAAGTATTAAAAAGAAAAGAAAGAGAGACAACCCAAAAAAAGAGCCATAGAAAGATTCAAGACCAATTAACAGTTCACAATCTGAAGAGGGATCTGAAAATGAGATGGAGCGTGAGAGTCAAATAATTAAAAGGAAAAAAAGAAGAAGAATAAAACGAATAATGTTAGTTACGACAGAGAGAAAAACTTGGATACGGAAGAAGAAAAGTGTATGAGTGATAGTGTGCCTACATGTGACAATAAGTTTAGTTTTACTAGGTTATATTATAATTTAAAGAATATTGCTTTATCACGCAAAATGCTCAGCGAAAAAATCACGGACTTTTTAAAAGTAATCTTCGATGAAATCTACCCTTTTTTGGTGGAGGTATTTTTGAAAGGAGACTATATTGTAAAGCTCCTTTCCGTGCTAAAGCACGGCTAGCGCCAACTTGAGGCAACGTTTTTTTAATATAGTCCAGTGGAATTCACAGAGCATTAAACCAAAAATAACCGACTTTGAGTGTATGTTATATCAGAATAAGGTTCATATAGCCGTCCTAAGTGAAACTTGGTTAAACTATGAAACTAACATTAATATTAGCAGTTATTGTGTATACAGGAAGGACAGAATAGACTCATAAGGAGGAGTAGCAATTATCACACATAAATCTATCAAGACTGAAGCGAAGGAAATCAAGTTAAGTAACCCTGGTATTGGGCTAATTGCAGTTAAGGTGTTAAACTATAAGTTTATCAAGTACATTGTTTCTATATATTGTCCCTCGTCCATTCGAACAATTAAGGCAGATTGGGATGAACTTTACTCATTATTCAGTAGTAAGACTTTGATCGCTGGTGACTTTAATGCACATCACACTAACTGGTCTTG
>NJDC01002523.1:0-12322 GCA_002245475.1 Calephelis virginiensis
CCTTGGTTGTACCTCTGCCTACTTCTTCGGGGATATGGGCGTGAAGATACTAACATACTTAGTGCCAAAATTGCAATTCAACAAGAATTATGTTCGTAATTATTTTTAAATAGATCAGGTTTCGCCAGTTTTATGATAACTCAAAATTAGATAAACCTATGTTGAGAGTATTAAACTATTTTATTGAATCAGGCGTTACTTTGCAGAAATCCATTATAACAGATGTTAAATAAGCCTTTATTTTGCTAATTCCGCGTAAATAGTGTAACTGTTTTGGCAAATAATCCTCCAAACGACACAGAATGTGACAAACCTAACTAACGTTCCCACCACCCACCTCCGCGACCAGTAGGGTTACTCTTGAATCTCGATATCATGTGAAATGGAAATTAGAATCGTGTTTGTCACTTTAGGTGCTTTTGAACACAGTACTACCGTATTATTAACATTTAGTTACACAAAAATTCAACTAATCCCGTTAAATGATTTATTGTTTACTACGAACTAAATATTAATAATTCGCCAGTATTGTGTTCTGTGTCTAACCTAAAATGACATATTCGATTCCAATTTCCAATATTGCTTGAATCGAGCTTCGAGAGTAACCCTACAGAACACCATTGATAATATAACCAATGAATAAACCATTCAATTTAAAACAACTTTTGTCCTGAAACCACTTCCGTAAACGCAACTTTTAATAAAGATATCGAACAAAATTTTGTAATGCGTACAAAGTCCTCGAACGTGACGTCACATTCGAGTACACTTTAAGTACAGAAAGTTTTTTGTAAAGTCAAAAAATAGGAGTGAAGTTGCGATATCTAGGAGAGTTTTAAGAGTTTGGCTACTATATGATGCAGATTATTTCGCCAATATTTCTAATATCAGGCCATTCGATAATACACTATTAAATTATATAAATTAAATATATATTTAAATATAAATTAATTTATAAATTAAATATATATATAAATTAAATATAATTAAATTATATACACTATTAATTATTATTAAATAAATAAAATTAGTCATATACCCTTTAATAATCTTAAAGTAAGTTGGCATTTGTCTTAGTTTCAGTTCTATATGGGCACATGTGTTCTGTAACATACCAACACAAACCCACAAACAAGGATTTAAATTATACACGGGCTCCAACTTATCATTTTAAATATACAAATAGAACACTTACAATATACTTGGATGTCTATACTTCCGTATAACACACTGTTAAAAAAAAATCTTATATTTAATAGCTACAGTTCAAATTTGATAAAACTTGACCATACAAACTAATGAATGATTAAATTCAGTAATAGTCCTAATTTTAAGAATATTAAGGCAATTATAAAAAATAATTTTAAACACAATACAATATCGTCTCAGTGTTTGTAATGAAAAAATACATCATGGCGTAAAGATGTGACAACTCCATCGCACTCTTGTGGAACGATTACATGTGCTGTCCTGTAGGGTAACTCTTGAATCTCGATTTCATGCAAATTGGAAACGGATTTGTTATTTTAGGTGCTCCAAACAATATGAATATAGTTTGTGCGCCATCTGTGATCTTTTATCGTAATCAATATATTTGTTTGACACACATATGTATGGGAGTATATGTAATGTTTTATTTATTAATGCACTTTATAGGCATTATAATTGAAAAATATTAGCGTTCTGCACTTCTCCTACACATAAACTATAAGTGTGCCAAATGTCATACTCCTCTGTACGCACAATTGTCTTAAAAGGGGTCCAAATGTTTGGTTACACGTATTAATATGATTATAACCTCAAAGAGATACCGCACTATTAACATTTTTAATGTTTATAGATGACAGATATTCTTATCATAATATTTGTGACTTTTTGAAAACGATTTATGTATATTTTCCATTACAAGCAATCAGACGGTTAAGCATTTTTTTGTATTTTTAAATTTTTTTAAAACATTCTACCTAGCTATTGATTATTGTTTAATCTAAAAGCGTTTACAAATTTGTTAGACTATCTAATTATATACATTTTCATTATCTATTTACATAGTTTAAACCTTACTCGCATTTTATACGAAATATTTCATCGAAAGTAAGAGTAATTTTATAATAATTTATAATAAGTTTCAAATTATGTTATGAACCTTTCAATATGTGAAGTATTTTTTCACCCATAGTAATTTTAAAAATATTTTCGGCAACAGAGAGAGACCGCTTAAAAAGAAAATAAACTTGTTTGAGACATTTCGTATAAAATAAGCGACGCCGGGTATTCATTATCTAATCTAAAATCTTAATACAACCATAAGTAAACTATACATAATACTTAATATGATTTTATTAAAGAAATAAACAAATAAGGGTAGTTAATAACCCCCGACAAGAAAAGATGGATGTCACAAGTTTAACATGTCTGTGGCTGTGTGTGTGTTCTTGTGTTTGTGTGTGTGTTTGTGTGTGTGTCTGGGCACGTGTGTCAGTGGCATCGTAGTCTTTGAACTGATAGACTGATTTGGATGCGTTTTTTTTTGTTATAAATTTAAAGAAACGAAAAATTTCGCCCTCGAAAGGATTTGGACCTGTATCTTTACGTCTTAAGCCGACGAATGCTTTAACCATTTGAGCTCTTGAGGATTCAAGTCCTGAGACGAAGCTTTTTATTTCCTTTGTTTACCGTTAACGAGGGTAGCTATGTCCTATAGATACCAAGTTACGAGTTCATCGTTACAGATGAAATTCACATTTATAATGGCCATAACTTTCGCTTCTCTCAATGTTTATTTTATTGTAGCACTTGTCTTGTGCTTCAGTTAAATTTCTATATTTTTTAAGTTTTTTAAAGGTTTTTTTTTTGTTTGAAAGCTGACAAAATCAAGATAGTTCTTAGCTACATTGCATATATGTTTTGTCGGGGGTTATGGATTTTTTTTTAATTTAAGAGTTATTATTTTTCATAGAAACCTTAAAACTAACTCGCGCGCAGTATACCTATTCATAAAGACTAGAAGTTGATTTCAAGTAGACTCGCACCTTCGAGACCGAAATAAACTGGAATCTAAATAAAGAACCCTTCGTTACCCACGAGCTTTTGTTCTTTCAAAGAAATAACTAAGGGGGCGTTCATATATTACATAACGCAATTTAGGGGGAGTGGGGGGTTTCGTGAAACGTTACAATGCGTTACAAGGCTATGAGGGGGGTCTTTTTTGAAACAAGTTACGTAACATTGTTTTTTTAAATAAAAAATTAGTTAACTTATTTAGTAAATATAAATAAATATAAATTTTATTCAGTATTATTACCGCAAAGGCAATTGAAAGTACACCAAGGATAAAAACTATAACTTTTTGCGACTTCAGGGTCAAAATGGTCACTTGAGTGTCACGTACGTTACGATGCGTTACAGGGGGAGGTGGGGGGGTCAGAAAACTTCAAAAATTGCGTTACGTAATACTTAAACAGCATTTTTTTAATTGAAATCAGTTCAAATATTATTCCATTTTTTTAATCCTTTTTAACAGACTCCAAAAAAAGGAGAGGTTTTACAATTGAAACACAATTCGACTACGTTTTTTGTAACAATATAAATGTTATATACATTATATTACACGATACGATATTTGGCCAATAACAAAAACATTTTGGTGGTTGTTTTTCGAAATGGTTATATTACTCTTCATGATCGGACTAGTAGTTTTTGAGTTATACTTAACAATGTACATATTCTGTCTATCATTATAAAATATGTCGCCAACATATAGTGGGATGTTGATAAAATTTATGTGGGACCATCTCGGAATCCTTAACAAGATTTCGAAACGCGAATTATCAAAACGCGACGTGTTACGAAACAATTGGAGTCGGTTTTTTGAAATTATACTGAGCTCAAATTGCATATAAATATCTTTCTCCGGTCTATTTCAGTTAAAACAACATATTTTACTAAGAAAAAACAAACCGAAACATAATGCATTTTTTAAATGAAAGCTGTGACATAAATTTTCAAACTTTCAGGCACGTGAAAGATTCCATACGATACTTTTAACTTAGGCACTTTTTAAAAGTCCTTCCAAATTTTTCTGCTTATTTAAGTTAACAATATAAATCGTGTGAATCGTGTTGAATTAAAGGCAGTATACATAAGAAACTAAATAATATTAGCATTAAACGTAGAAATTGTTAAAAAATTATAACACAGTAAAATTATTGCTAAATTTTTTTCACATTTCGAATTCTTTAATATTAAATGATTATTCTTTGATACATGTATTAAGTGAGACTCGGATATGCGAATGTTTTAACCAAGTGGAAACTCTATTTTAAAGCACGAGCCTTTTCAAAACTAATTCGTGCCTCTATCATAAATCCGAGTTACCGTACTTAGTTAAAAACATGGTGTTGAATCTGCTGCGCAAATACTAAACTTATTTTAATTGTTATCGCTATCATCTTTCAACACGAGTAGTAGAAAAAGACAAAACACGTTTAAAGCTGCCAGTTTGGGTTGCATGTATTTTTATATACGTTTAAACTATACTTAGGAATATGTCTATTAAAAGCAGTTCGCGCAAAACTTAAATGCGCCTCATGCAAAGTTTATTCAGTATAAAACACAACATATATATTATATAAAATATAACGTAACATACATATATATAAACATAACAATTATATCATAAAAAAAAGTTTTACGCAAATATACCTAAACAAAAGAGACGAAGCACGCGTATGAACGAGTACGAGTGAGAGCGCGGTACGCTCCCTCACTTCCCCAAAAGCAGTTCGCGCAATGCGCCTTATGCGAAGTTTATTCAGTATAAAACACAACATACATATTATATAAAATATAACGTAGCATACATATATATATATATATATAAACATAACAATTATATCATAAAAAAAAGTTTTTCGCAAATATACCTAAACAAAAGAGACGAAGCACGCGTATGAACGAGTATGAGTGAGAGCGCGGTACGCTACCTCACTTCCCCGACCATAGACCGGGTGATATTTTGAAATGGGTTCCGCGCAATGACATGTTACGTAATCCGGAGGCGCATTTAAGCTTTGCGTGAACCCTAAGTTATAATGTACTGAATAATTTGACACGTCTGCAATGTTCCACCTCTTTTCCGGTTTTATTTAATTGGAAATATATAACTTACAACTAAAATAAGTTTAGAAAATGTGTCAGAATCGGCGCCAATGTTAGGACTCAAAAATCCGAGTCTTTTATCACATAAGTAGCTTACATATAGAGATGCTTGAAACATATTCCGTCTTACCACAAAAAAAATAAACGCTCGTTAAACAAGCGTTTAACTAAACAGTGTCTAAACTTGTATTCTCAACCAATAACATGCTGCCACGTCATCACGAGTAGCATGGTATTGGATGGATGTAAATTTCGAACAGCGTTTAGCAGAACAGGCGTCAATTTTTTCTTGTCGTAAGGCGTATTATGTCTAACGCCCAGTTCCTATAATCAACGAAACGAAATCCGTAAGTTTGACATTTCGTAGTTTGCGCAAAAGTAACGGATGTTCCGAGTTAACTATCGAAAACCAGCAACCGTTGTTAACACTCTTACCAATCGTACAAAATACTACCATCCGTATTCAAAACGACTCGTTTCCTGAATATAGGAACCTGGAATTTATGCGCTGTGAGTAAATGAACCGACAACCTTTTTAAACACCTTAACAATATAGGCACTAATGTAAGAAGCTCAAGGCTAAGGCCATTAGTTTACCCAAAAACCATGGCCTATGAAAAAAAAATCTGCTTTTCCCAGTTTGACCCAAGCTGACGTCATTATCATACAAATTTATTTTTTAAGGAAAACACACACATTTTAAAATCAACCCTTACATTGCATTGTATTTAGATAAATTAATCGTACTAATGCAGTAATTATTTACATAAAAACCCCTTGTGTTGGAAGCTGACTTCAACCCTCAATATCTATTGTTTTTTTACTGATCGCCTCTGTGGTCTAACGGTTCAGTTGTTGGACTTGACTGCATGAGGTCCCGGGTCGGGCAACCAAAAGAAAATTGGGTTTTTCCGATTTTTTAATAAAAAAATGTTGCTCAGGATAGGATGTGTGCCCGGTTGGCAATAGGCTTGCCACCTATCACATTGTGGGACTTAGTATCTTCGGCTAATCGTGGGTGCCCTGGTTGTGCCTCTGTCTACCCCTTCGGGAATATGGGCGTGAAGATACTGATTCCACGATCACATCGCTCGGGTGTTGTCCGAGGGCGGTGTCAAGAGTCTCCGAAACCGGGGTGTCTGTATGAAAAGGTTAATGCATAAAAGATGAGGCTAAGCAGACATGCAGGAATCGTCACATTTGGTACTCTATGCTCTCTGTCTACCTCGCAATTTCACTTGGCGTGATAATATGTGTTTATGCTGACGTCACATATTGGTGTCGCTCTTTTTATCTGGTAACAACTCAAAAGTAAAAAAAAAAACTATATCCTCGAAGAGGCAAAACCAGATTGTGAACGACTAGCCGAAAACACTAAGTCCCACAAAGCGATAGGTGGCAAGCGTATCGCCAACCGGGCACATATCCAACACAATGTTGTAATATTAGAAAACTGAAAATACACTTTTTCTTTTTTTTGTTGTTGAAACGGAGATCGAACTCGGGACCTCTAAAAGTCAAGGCTAACACCGGACCGCTACACCACTGAAAAGTAAGTATATTAAGGACTTATATACAATACTAGCTGACCCAGCAAACTTCGTACCGCTTGACATTAATGCTTCGACAGTAGCGCAGTCTGTCGGACCCGATGTGAAACATTCCAAAATCAACAACTACCTATTATTAAAAAAATAATTAAAAAAACATTTTCCAGGAGACCAAATTGTGAATCTAAACCATTCTCGAATTCCCTTGAACACACACAAAAAGTTTCATCAACATCGGTCCAGTCGTCTAGAAGGAGTTCAGTGACAAACACACAAACACAAGAATTATATATAAAGATGTGTAGACTAACTTGATCATTAGTTAAAATATTTCTTCTTTCTGTGTAAAATTACAAAATGTTACCCAGATGATTTGCTTGTCAAACATAATGTATTGTTTTAAAAAACACATTGACGCTAATGACGTCACCTTAAGACAATCTGTGGAGCAGCACTAAAACCTAATTACAATCTAGTTAAGTCCCCTCAAGTTTTTCAGCCTCCTCTCCAGGTCCTCGACGCTGTCCTCGGTGGGCCACTGTTCGGTTTTCTGTCTTTCCCCTCCAGGGGCCATTTGGAAGTTGCTATCGAGATTTTGGGGGCTTGAACTGAAAAAAACATATCATGTTATACACCTAGTGCAAACTGAAGCCCATTTATCTAATATTAAACGATTCTTCTTTCTTCTCCTGCCGGGCTAGATTTGGAGACGGTGGTAGTTTACCACAGACAGGGTTAAATTTTTTTACATTTTTTAAAAAATGCTTGTATTTATAATTATTAATTATTAATCATTTGTAATGAATACAGAAAAGTGTATGAATAGCAATTAAATAACTAATTTGATTAAAACCTATTAAAATATTTGCACACCACAAGTTGGTAGAATATGTTGGAACGCTTAAATCAATTTCTAACATCTTTGTCATCTTTCTCATAACAATGAATATTTTTTTCTTTCTTTCTTATCTTCTCCTGATATGATAGCAAACAAACAAACGATTCTTCTATTATATTAGCACATGTGCACACACACAAACGTTGGCACGTACGTACACACGCACGCACGCACGCACGCACGCACGCACGCACGCACGCACGCACGCACGCATACTTATCAAGCACTTATCACTTATGTTCTTATTAAGCAGACTGAAACTGAGTTTGTCATATAAGTGCGAGTATCCTTAATTGAGAGAGATAACTCTATCTAGCTTCCCCCAACCTCTCTCATTCATAAACAAAATACTTTCTACGATATAAACGGCTGACCTTGTGTAATCAGTCCCCGCCTCCATGTACCGTCCGTCCCTGCTGTTGTATATCCAGACCCCGGCTTCAGGCCTGTGGTCTTGCACCTGGAACTCGCTGCTGTAGTGGCGAGCGGGGACCGAAAAGTCCACGTTTAAAGGTTGACCTGGAATCAGTGTTAAATATTAAATATTTTACAATTGGTTAGTTGCAGGTCATTCTCATGGACCACCTAGAAATTTAAATATTAATTTGTCCAAGAACAGAGTTGACTTACAAAAAGAATAGAGAGTAACGAATATTCCAGCCAATTACAGCACGACGGTTTTTATATGTTGTAGAAGTGGGGGCACTATCTTTTTCTTTCTTAAAAATTTGTAGAAATTCAACCCAAGCCAAAAAAAACACCTTGAGAGAAACGAAAGTTATGGTCATTTTAAATGTGAATTGCCTCCGTTTAGTAGGTACCCAGATCTGTGTAAGTATCTTCACGCCCATATCCCCGAAGTGGTAAGGCAGAGGCACAACCAGGGCACCCACGACTAGCCGAAGACACCAAGTCCCACAATGTGATAGGTGGCAAGCTTGAACTGTGTATATATAGAATACTAGCTGACCCGGCAGACGTTGTTCTGTTACTTTTTTAATGTGATTTTAATAAAAAAATAGGGGTAAGTCACCCTTATCACTTAAGGGTATGAAAAATAGATGTTGGCCGATTCTCAGACCTACTCAATATGCTCACAAAATCGGTATAGCCGTTTCGGAGGAGTACGGGAACCAACATTGTGACACGAGAATTTTATACAGAATATTAACTACCCGCGTTAACGGTAAAGATAGGAATTAAAAATTACACCACGCGATTTTAATCCTTAGTAGCTCAAAGTATTAAAGCATTCGTCGAATTAAGACGAAATGGTACAGGTTGAAGTCATATCGGGGGAGATTTTTTTTCTTTCTTTAAGTATCTTCACGCCCTTATCCCCGAAGAGGTAGGCAGAGGTACGACCAAGGCACCCACGACTAGCCGAAGACACTAAGTCCCACAATGTGATAGGTGGCAAGCCTATCGCCAACCGGGCACATATCCTATCCCGTGCAACATTTTTTTAAGAAAATTGGAAAAGCCCAATTTTCTTTTGTTGCCCGACCCGGGATTCGAACCCGGGACCTCATGCAGTCAAGTCCAACAACTGAACCGCTAGACCACAGAGGCGATTATTCTTTAGTTTAGTTTATTAATTAGTTGGCCGCGTCGTTACAGCTCAGACGATCTCTAAAGATCCTTACCAGGATGTAGGCGGTCGTCTAGCCTCAACTCCCCGTAGTCCCGGCCTATAGCCTGCAGACTGGTGTCCAGGTGGTCTGCGGGCCAATGGGACTGAGGCTTGAGACAGCTCTCTTGAGGTGGGTACCACTGCTGGGAAGGTTTCGCTTTCCTTTTTTCAGGTGTTAAGCTCTCTATGAAAACAGTTAAGGCTTGATAAATATAAAATATAATTTATTTATTTTTCAGATATTATTTTGAAACAAAATTAAATTAAATTTATTTTTTAACACATTTTATCGTAAAATATACGAATCAATTATGAATCATTTATTTTAATATTTTTTATTTAATTAAAAACTTAATGTCATATGTTTTATAGAACCAAAAGGCAAAGAAGCGGACGAATTTTACATAATAAGTACAAGCCATGTCAATAAACAACCAATGTGATAAATTATTATTAAAATTTAAATAACAAATTAATCAAAGTAAATTTATTTAAATAGTCATATAATGTGATAATCGTGTCTTGCTAACATTGGACTGGGGTGTTAAACCTCTAGCGTGAAGTTTTTCATGAGCACAATAAAGAGCTAAAAAAATACCTAACTTCAAATAAATTTAAAAAATGTATTAAAATTGTGCGGACAGAGAAGTATGAAGTTGACACACTTAAAATTTGTGTATAGGAGAAGAGCAGAACGCTAATGTTTTTTAACAATAATGCTTATAAAGTACATTAAATCAATAAATAAAACATTTCACATACTACCATGCATTTACACACACAAACAAAAATATTGATAACGATAAAATATCACAGATGGCGCACAAACTACATTCATAATGTTAGGAAACAAAGTAGTTGGTCTTGATAAATGTAGATGGCGTTTTTTTAAAAATAATTTATCCTATTAATATTATAAATGCGAAAGTTTGTAAGTATGGATGTATGGATGTTTGTTACTCTTTCACGCTCGAATGGCTGAACGGATTTGTCTGAAATTTGGAAGACAGATAGATTGTGACCTGGATTAACATATAAGCTATTTTAAATTCCGATCGCACACCGGGTTTCTGTGAAAACGCGGGCGAAGCCGCAGGTAGCAGCTAGTATTAAATATATTTACTCGCGAAATCGTCATAGTAAAATAATTAAGATTTTTATGAAAACTTTCACCCTCCATTTTCATCCCTTTGAGGGAGGATTTTGTAAAAAAACGTAGCCTGTGTTTGAATTGAGGTCTTTAACTATAATATATGTATCAAAATCGAAGCGGTATTGTCGTTTTTTAATTTAAAAACATACCTTCTCCGACAGCAACAGGTATTTTCTTCTTCGGAGTAACCTCTTCAGTGTCTAATTGATTTAGCTCAGCCAACATTTGTTCTTCTCCATCAAACACAAAGTCCTCCGTCTTCCGGTGAGGCCTCCCTGACGGTGGAGATGGAAGTTTGGATCCTAGAATGGCAATTATTAAATTGAGCGTTTTTGTTTCAAGAGTCATCATTAATTATTGACACCAATTCTGTTGGCGCAAACTAAACTAATAATAAATTTTACAGTATTAAATCCAGGACATTCCTTTTTTTTAATAACCCTAATCCTGTAAGTCTGGGGCTTTCAAACTTTTGATAGGCACAAACCACTTTAATTAATAGTTACCCCCAGACCCCTTCACATCGTGGACTCGTTAAAGGTCCATGGACTCCAGTTTAAGAAAACCGGTGTAAGCTGCTGTGTTAAAAATTAGACAATAAATGTAATTTTAAAGCCAAATTTTGATTTTTTTTTATATGATTTCGTCTAGTTTGTGCCATTAGAATAGCCAACCACTTTCATTGTTTTATTTAATTTTTTTCACCTCTTCCTCTTCTCTTCCCGAAAAAAAATTTGACACTCACCTGTGACGGTGTCTCTGTTCTCCACTTTCCCGGGGATTCCCCCAGTCCCCCCTCCACCGGCCAGCAGTTCCGCTAACTCTTGTTCAAGTTCCGCAGCATCAAAATCGTCGACCGACCCACCGAGGGCCTTCTCCACCTCGTTGTAGTTGTCCATTACCTGGAGATTTTTTTCAATAATTTTCTTATGAAAATTCAAACACAAGAAAACTGCAAGAAACATGTTGCTAAAGGCCAATGTTTCAAATATTGTAATAAAAACTATCCCATATTTTAGTAGGACCTAATTACATTTACGAATTTTTATTTAAATCTTGACTATTCCCTGTCCCCGAATAGGTATCTAAAGGTTAGGTAGCCAACAAGTGCTACTTATCCCTGTGTGTATATAATGTGATAGGTATTAAACCTATCACCAATGGTCCAAAAAAAAGTATCCTCAAGCCCATATCCCCGAAAAAGTATGCAGAGGCACAACCAGGGCACCCACGACTAGCCGAAGACACTAACTCCCACAATGAGATAGGTGGCAAGCCTATCGCCAACCGGGGACATATCCAATCCCAGTAACGTTTTTTTTTATTAGAAAATTGAAAAAACCAAATTTCGAATCCAGGGCCTCGACAACTCAAGTTCCGACGCTGGACCGCTAGACCACAAAAGCGACAGAGTATTTACACATAACAAATTATATTTTATTAACGTATTTTTATTTTAGCACTTGACTATAGATAAAGTGCTAAAATAAAAATACGTTGCGAGAAACGAAAGTTATGGCCATTCTAAAATGTGAATTTCATCTGTAATGATGAACTCATTTGGTGGGTACTCAGAATTGTGTATCTATAGGACATAACTACCCGCGTTAACGGGTTCGAAAGGAATTAAAAATTTCGCCACGGGATTTAAATCCTCAGTAGCTCAATTGGTTAGAGCATTCGTCGGCTTGAGACGAAAGGTTACAGGTTCAAATCCTGTCTGGGGCGAAATTTTTTCTTTCTTTAAAATTTATAGTATATTTTATTATAAAAATAAATGTAAAATACATATATTTCTTTACGGAAAAACTACCAAAATTATAATATATTTAAATGGCTATTTCTTGCACTACATAGCTTTTAATATCATAGTAGGCAACCAAAAATGGTGATTTAAGGAGTTAGCCGAGTATCTCAAATTATAATGT
>NJDC01002525.1:0-23190 GCA_002245475.1 Calephelis virginiensis
GTCCCGCACATTGAAAACTCGCATTAAGACTGAGCCCAGCAACCAGCACATACCTACCGTTAAAAATGAGACAGGTAACTGTTGACATGTTACCTATTTTCACAGCCTTATATAACATGGAATTCTTCTCTGGAGTTTGGCCGAACTAAATACTGTATTTGTTTTACAAAAAAGGGCCATGCGAGCCATTTATAACTTAGGCGCAGGAGTTTTCTTGAGTGAAAAGTTCAAGGAAATTAATATTGTAATCTGAAAAAAATAAAAGTATCTTCACGCCCATATCCCCGAAGAGGTAGGCAGAGGCACAACCAGGGTACCCACGACTAGCCGAAGACACTAAGTCCCACAATGTGATAGGTGGCAAGCCTATCGCCAACCGGGCACATATCCTATCCCGAGCAACATTATTTTTTATTAGAAAATTGGATAAACCCAATTTTCTTTTGTTGCCCGACCCGGGATTCGAACCCGGGACCTCATGCAGTCAAGTCCAACAACTGAACCGCTAGACCATAGAGGCGATTGTAAACTAAAATAAGAAATAAAAATTCTGGCTGTAGCATCCCAGTGTCTTTGAACATTTAATATACCTATGTTCAGAAGAATTTAAGTTCATTTCAAAGTTATGATATACGAGTAGGTACATCGTGTGAATACGAGAAATAAAAACAATCTTGCTGTGCCTGGGTTTCGTCTCAACAGAGTTAGCCATTCTTTCATGGGCCAATGTGTAAGTTTTTACAATAAACTACCCGATTATATGAAAGACCTCCCAATAAATAAATTTAAGGAATATATCAAAGAATATTTATCGGATAACAGTTCTTAAGATCAATTGCTCCTCATACCAACCTTTTATTAATAATGTATTATTACTTAGTTTGTACAGAATATGGAAGAATGTCTACCGCTGTTTCTTACCGGATCTTCTCAGTGTGTGGAGGCGTTTAATCCGGTGGTAGTTTTTAGTCTTCACAAGTGCCTCATGTAACATGTTAAGTAGGTGTAGGCAAGTGAATAAAAAGATTTTCTCATATGATTTTTGTTTAAATGTTTCTGCCTTTCCTACCTACTACTAGTACTACCGTACCGACTACCATTCGACGGGTCCTACGTAAACTGGTACAAGCAGCAAAATGTCACTAACGTTTTTATGGCATCATTCGTACTTAAACAACCCATTATTTAACTTCATGAAAAAATAATTAAAATTATTAACGCAGTTTTTTTCTAAAGGATTCAAGTATACCATTTCAAAATTTCAACTATGTACGTTGTATAATGTTAAAGTTACACGCATTAAAACATACAAATCACTCCTGTAAAGTTGTGCAACTGCATTTGAACCAGTTTACGTAGGACCCGTCGCATTGATCAGTTCAAAGAGTAATATAGGATATACTGAGACATCAGTTTAAATCTCAGCAGGATGTGTACTTATCACAGGTGTGTAGATTTTCAATTCTTAACAGCTGACTATTCAGATGGAGCAGGGTCTACCTGCTTTATCAAAGGTGTCAAATTTATTCAATAATTGAATACATACTGACATAACAATTAGCTGTTAGTAGTTTCAGACTTCAGTATTCATTTCTTTCAAGTCACAGCTCCTGCGCAAAACGGTATATACGATATAGTATAAATGTACAGGATTATTTGCACAACTTACTGTACTTTTAATTAAACAAATATTACATAGTTCTATATTGGGGCGGCGCGATGAGCGAGTGCGGTTGAGTGTCGTAGCTTGGCTAAAAACTGAAAAATTCGATAATTACCCATTTATTTTATGAAAATAATTATTTCTCAGGCTTTGAGCTTATTTTATAAACTAAATTAAAACAGACCGTTACTGTTGATAACGTGCAGTTCTTACCACATCAAAATAGATTCTGTTTGAAGTAATAAACAGAAAAGAATATACATTCTACTTTAGCACCTCATTTATTTGATCCTATTGCAATTACTTGGGTGTTCAATTTACTGCCATATTGTGTTTCTTATGATGCGCAAAGGTGGCATTTAAGTTTAAGCAATGCGCCAAATTAGTTTGCACTTTGTACATAAATCACAAAATTGCACTCTGCTTAAAGGAATTCCCAAGCAATAGCTTTGCTCTTTTTGTACTTACATTCAGTAAATTGCTGTGATTTACAATTTTATATTGAAAAAGCTTCTAACCATCAATGAAATAGATATGACACCATTAAAATTACAATATTATAGTTAAAATATATTCATCACACATAAAAATATATTATTTATTGACATGCACTAATGAAAACAAACCAAATATGGCTAGTAAATAAGTTACTGTTACAAACAAAACCAAGCAAAAAACTATGTAAGAAAATTCAAAGATTTTTCTTATGATAAAGTAACAAAATACAAATATATTCAACTTACGAATAGGTACCCACAAACATTTAGTTAATACAAGACTTTCAAATATTACTTGATGTCACAACTTAAGTAATTTTCTGGCACAATAAAACTAACAAACAGAGTCAGTAAATATAAATTCCACTACAATAAGTACACACTCAGTTATACCAAAATGTATTTTTAGTCATTATAATTGAATCCACTGACTACTTTTAATGAATATTGATATTTTTAAATGATTACATTTACACATACAAAATTACACTCAATTCTAAAATTCTAGACAGATTTTACGAAATATTTAGTACATTTCTACGTACATTGACTATCTGTGCTAGATTCGCTTGATAATGATGTAAGAGTAAATATCCTGAATATAGTATATGATAAGGTAATTTATCACTTGCAATTATGGAATGACCCTTCTGAAATGAGAATGTTGAATATCAATATTGCAAGTTATATAAAAATTCCAGAGATGTGATCATACTTACATAACATATTATAGTCACCTGATTGGAAATAATCAGTCAAAGTGCTTATGTAGTCATGACTTAATTAAGATTTTGTATTTATAAGAGGGTTATTAGTAAATAGTGTAATAAGATAATTTAGCTCATGAAGTGTGAAAAAAAACGTGTGCCAGTTATTTGCCAACATATTGGTGCAAAAGGCCGAGTGCAGATGAAGACAGCTGCTAATTAGCTAAGTAGACACCAATTACGCTTCAAATAAATAAAACCTTAAAAGGTATAAATTTGTATAAGTCTAAGGCAAGTTTGTGTAACTTTACTTGTGAGGATAACTATTTTAGTATCACACTAATAAAAAATATATATATTACTTCAACTATTTCGTTCATGGGTTTAACCCATATTGGTAGTTAACTACAATGACTGTTTACACTTTTGCAAGTGATTTTATGGTATCCAATATGTTGAATGTGTGTTTACAGTCTTACAATTTGTACCATATTCTTTAACTGATATTTATTTATCTATATTTATTCTTCATACATTCCAGTGGATTTACACTACCTCTAGGTACCCATTCAAAGAACAATTCTACTTTGCTTTGTCACAAAAATATTTCATACATTATTTTGTCAAAAATAGACCTTTTCATTTATAAGCCACATATACTGAGGAAACATACATAATAAATTTTAATAATCAACGTTATTTAAACAATGATAACAATCAATAGATCTTTCTTTATACAAGTATGAACATTCAACAGTCTGCTGCAAAACATATACCTATTAATGTACAAAGCACAGTAGTACACTTAAACTATTTTTTTAGGTACAACTTACAATTTGGAGTCATGAATAAATTGTTTTTTTATAAAAGGAAAGTTTTATATAACAGATTTAGTTAGCTCTTATATAACAAAAACAATATATAACACTTATATAACTCATAAACCTTTGTAAATAAATACTTTTTCCATTAGCAAATCCTGTTCAAAGAATAGTTTTTCACATTGTTGCACTGGCAGAACTCATCACTTAATAAACACACTACTCAATTACAATAACATCATACACTTGTGGAATGCGATAGCTGCTTCGTTCACCATAAGCACACCAGGACTGCCTGTGTTGTACTAAAACTAATCAAACAAGTCAGTGATGTCATCAAGGTCATACTTAATGTTATTGTAACTGTGTAGTATAACTGTGTAGTATTACGAGAGTAAGATATAGGAGTTTGCTTATCCTTGTTTTACACACCATAAATATTTTTTCTCTATTGAAGACACAAGTGTAAGTATCAATGTGTTAATCCTATTTGAAAATGACATTAATATGATACATCAAAGGTGCAATTGATAAAAATATGTTGATAAGTAAAAAAATGTTTTTGTTGTTCTGAGCATACATCATTTGAAATAACCAAGAATCTGGAAGCTATGCTAAATTCTCTAATATTGACCTGCATTAGAAAAAGCTGCATGTCTGCTGCTTATATTGAATTTAGTTAGTAAGTTAAAAATTATTAAGATTTTCCAAGGATAAAGCACACCAACAATTAATTCATAAACCTTAAAAACAGACAACTAGCTACTGTATATTTTCCATTAACTATGCAATTGTAACAATAGAGTATCAAGAAAACAACAAAACACAAGCAAATCCATAATAAATTAATAACATCAGTAGCAAACCACTATTCACCAGAACAACCCATTTGTTGTGTAGATAAATAATATTTATCTAATTGTTGCTACAATCACAGAGATTATTGTGAGCTTATCAAATCATACACCGGATCAAACAGAATGGCCTTGAGATTGATGCCGTTGTCCCCATTGACTAGAAGGTCCCTGTGCAGAATTACCTTGTTGCATCCATGACAGAAAGTTAGGGGGCGCTGGGGGTGCTGAAGTAGCGGGACCAGCAAAAGCTCCTTGTTCTGATCCTCCAGATGGTATGTTGTTAATCAGGCCCCATCCAGCTGTGTTTAAAGCTGCTGCTACGAGGGCTTGATTCACTTGCAAGCCTCCCATTCCTAATGGCATGCTCCCACCTTGGCCCTGTGCTGCAGCACCGGCTACAGCAGTTTGCCCATGTTGACCCGATAGACCCAAAGCCTGCATGTTAACCATATCCATACTACGGCTACTCCAAGAATTATTATTAGAGGTGTTGTGTGGATGGCCTTCGTCATAATTTCGGCTGGGCAAGTTACGTTGGTTTAATCCACTTTTATTTTGTTTAGGAGAGGCATTGGACACATTTACAGACACTCCTTTAATAATATGGTCTTGGCCACATAGACTTTGAGCCACCTCAGGATCCAGAAACGTAATAAAGCTAAATGCTCTAAAAGGTTTAGGGATAAACACATCAGTGACTTCTCCGAATTGGGTAAAATATTCTCTTAGGTCATTAGCAGTTAAATCTTCAGTGCATCTTCCCACAAACACTTTGCATGGCATTGACGCAACAGAACCCTCTTTGGAGTTAGGTATCCGCACGTCGCACCAACGACCATCTATCATATGTCTCTGAGCTAATACTCTCATTTGAACTGCATGGGACGAAAATCGAATGAAAGCAAATCCTTTAGACATACCAGTTTTAGGATCCCTTTTCAATTGCGCCATCAACACTTCTCCAAATTTCTCAAAATATTCTCGAACAGTTTGCTCCGTTGCTTTCCACGGCAAGCCCAGTACTATTAAGTCAGAGCACAAATTATCATTTCTTTTATTTTTAATCAAAGAATTGTCAGCATTTTCACCCGATTTACGCTTGTTTTCTTTTGGAAAACTGCAGATGTATAGATGATTTGTCCAACCTTCTGGCGGAGGGTAAAGTCTGCCATCTCTAAGTCTAATGCCTCTAAACGTTTTTGTTTCGGGATGTCGATACTTTAACCCACAACATCCAGGAAACTGCGCAGATACTGTCGTTAACATTAACGTCCCATCTTCTTCGATTGGAAGTTCTATGGGTTCTTCATTTTCGTCTTCAGCCACGGGCAAATACTCGAAGGACATTATTTCTTAGTCATGAACTATTTTGAATAATTTTTGATTAAAATAAACACTGATTATTCACTTAAAGACTATAAATCTGTACAATTTCTATTCTATTTCGTATAATAAATATAAAATACGTCAGCTACGGGTTAGGAACCCATTGCAATTTGATTTTGATAGTTAAAAACATAGTAGGATGAAAAGAGTTTGATCAATTAAAATCTAATATCTGACAACGTTGGAAAATATAAAAAGGATCAAAATGTCGTAGTTGACCAATAATTTAGATGACAAAATCAGAAAAGTCAACTTTCTAAAATTGACATTTAATCATAGACAAATTATACTGTCAAATGTTATCCACAGGTAAATTAAAATAATAATAATCTGACAGCGTTAGTATTGCTCACGAATTTATTTTACTACCACGTTTGCGTTTGGACGATCAAACTGTATGGAATAATTTAGTTCTTTCGACAATTCGCATTAAACATAAACGCGACAGTAAAGTAAATCGTTTCAAAAACTCACACTTGGCACACAGGAGAGGACACGCGAGCTAGTTTCTGTTACGAAAAGTCTGTCAATTTTAGCGCGGGGGGAGGTATCGCACACTAATTCATTATTGATTATTAGTGCAATTTGAATCATGTTGAAATACACACAATGACAATATTGGACACTGAAAAGCTTGACACATAGTTAACATTTACTATACTTGAAATTTACGCACATAATGACATTCTGTCGTGTCGCGACGTAAATCTCTACAGAATTATTTGAAACAAATGAATATCAAAATAATGATTTACACCAGTCGATATTCAAATTTAGTTATCGATGATTCAGGTAGGGTTGCACTCCAAGGGTCCGAGCCTTGTCGTGACGGGGGGGCTGAGTAGCTGGGGTCGAGCCGGGGCCCCGGTGAAACCAATTCAGATCAGGGACGCTCCTCAGTACTCCTCTCTGTCCAAGAGGGTACACGAGGAGCGCACAGAGGTTGGTGGGCCATTTCACTCGCATGGGAGGGCTCGCGGAGAAGGGAGTGGGCTTTCCATCTAGTCCACCCGGTCGAGATGAGGTTGCGGCAGATACGGGGGGCCTTTCGCCACTAGAACCCCGAAGTGGTGCACGTTGTGTCTCCGTGCACCACTTCAGACGCTGTGCAGCCCCTGTTGAACGGGGCTGCCAGAAGGGGATCGTTGGATCCAGCGCCACCGGAGCAGAGGAAGTTGGCGAAAGCATCCCCACAGCCCCGGTACCTGGCGAAGAGGAGGACACCGTCTGGTTTTAGTGAGTAGGAGTCTGACATAACCCTCCACTTCCCTCGAAAATGGCAGGTATCCATGATGGATTTCCACACATAAAAAAAGGGTCGCTCAAGATTGGACGTTTTGTGAGTAACTAGCAAGTAAATAGTTTGAAACTGCTTTTATTTTCTCGTTTGGTATTGAAATATTTTTCATGGAATCTTAATATTTAATTGAATAATTTACATTTAAGTCATTTGTAAGCAATAGTTATTTGTTCTCATTTTACTTCATTTCTGCAGCTGCAACATAAGAATACTTAAAAAGAAAATGTCTGTTCTGTGGTTAACGATAACGGATCAGAAAACATTCTCATTTATTTTGTTATGTTTTATTCGGATCTTCTATCCTCTGTCTGTTTCGAGCTAAACAGAGTTTGACAAAACTTTATTAACTTTGCAGGAAGCGAGTCATAAGATAGTTACGTCAGATCCGATATGTTTCAGTACATATTTTCAATTATATTCTCTGAAAGTTTTAAGTATTTGTATTCGTTTGTTATATTTTACAAACAATGATAAATAATAAAATATTTGTGTTTGTAATATTTTAATAAAATTATGTTGTTGTTACTGAATGTGATTAGTAAATCAGATTTTCTCTTTTTTTCCTTTTCTTCTGATAAGTGACAGTAAGCTACCCTTAGAGTACTTAGGAGTTATTGTATGGGATTGAGATATTTTGTTTGCTTACTGCACGTTTGACGAAAAGGCGAATATATTTTGAAAAACAATCTATTATTAATTTATTTTTCGATTAATTTATTTTTCGTTTGCTGTTTAGCTGTTTTGCTACTTTGGCCACACCGATGATGATGATGGGTAAAAACTTTTCTTTGCAAGATCTTATAGGCCACCTTAAATAATTTTAAGCAATTCTGTTTTTGACGTTGAAAGTCAGCTTTACTTTCGCATTAGCTAAAAATTAACCATCATTCCCTTAACCCACTCGGTGTCACAGAGGGTGGGGGCTCCTCCAGATCAAATACTTACCATTTATATAGTACAAGCACTATTTTTTTATGACTCCTCTTAACCCAGCCCGCACCCGTGGACCAAAAAGTAACCATTTATATTACGTACAAGCCTAGTAACTGGTCCTTACACTTGAATAACTCACAATATTACTAACAAAAGAATATGTTATACAATCTCTACCAGGGGTTGACTCTTTTACATTTTTTAAAATGCTTTTCAACTCTGTTATGGTTAATGGAGGAAAGTTGCTTGTAAATTCAGGATATGAATCTCAATGGTAGGGAACTGTGCATGGTGCTAGTTGATAAAGCAATTTATTAATTAACAGAGAAGGCATTTCAGTTTGATTTGAAATCTTGTAGGCTGATCTAAATTTTCTAATATTTAGCCATACAGTAGAAGATTTAGTTTAAGGAGAAAGGGATGAGCAGAATTTCTTCCAACCTTCAAGTTTTTTCTTTTTCAATAACTGTCTAGTACTTGGCTTGGCTGTATAGATAGCTTCTCAGCTTCTTCAGCTTACTTGCAATTTAAACAAATGTTAGATGTCGTGTTCAATTCTAGCATCAGGTTGAACGCTAATGTTCCCCAGATGGTGGTCTGAACCATAAATAATACACCTTGTCTGAACGTATAGTTCTCTTATTAGTCTGTGAAACTAATACAGTTAGAAATACCTACTATGTATAGGTCAATATGGTAAATTAAATATTTAAAAAAAATTTTTTTTTTGCTTTATCTATAGTCTTGTGTAAGTATTTATTTGTAAATATTTTTGTTTCATTATCTATTTTTATCTTTTATTTTAGTTTGAACCTCTATTAATCCGTTAATACAAATTCCCAAATTTCCTTTCTAAACATCAATGTTTCCTCGTTTTAAACTTGTTAGTGGCAGTTGCTAACGCCAATGCCATAATATTAATAAAAAAAAATCTGTCTCTTGCAACTAATACAACTTTCATATCAAACAATAAAAAAATAAGTTTGCTATGTTTTTTATTCTCCCAAATCATATGACACTAGTTGCCTTATATCTGAATGGCTTTAGACCTACTTTCAAATTATACGGGCTATACTTTTTCAAGTAAACTTTATACAAATTCAGGTTTGCTATGTATCTATGGAAGTCCTGTCTCTTATTACGTAGTATTTATATACTCTTTGGTCGCTTGTCGTAAATTAATGAAATAATACCTACAATAATTTACTGTGAACAAGTAACAACACAAAATTTCATAGCTTTAACAGTTGCATTGTTTTAGTGTATTTGGTTTTTGATGATCTAGATAAATCTAGTTTTATTTTTCCGGAATTTGAATATTTTAATTAATAAGTAGTTGAATTATCATACTTACTCGTTTCCTGGGTATTTTAGTATAACCTTTGCGACGTCAATAAGAAATTTATGTTTTTATTAACTTACTGTTTATTATTTCTACCACAGCGTTTTTCTTTTTTACGCAATGTGTTTTTAAAAATATCTTAGAGAGGTGACACTGCTATGGATGATGATTGTAGAGATTATAGAAAAAACAAACCACAACAGAAGTTTTACAAACCAGGTAGTGGACCATTGAGGCGTTCAAGATATGGTTTGGATTCTAGAATGGATTATAATAATGAAATGACACTAAATTTGCGAGAGAAAAACCATTATGGATCTCAACAGTCAATCAATGGGGATGATTTAAGTACCGATGGTAGAGATACTATTACACGACATAGGAAACATAAACATACACCTTACGCCTCTAAGGCAGGAGAATTTTCGTCTGAAGGTAATAAATCAAAATCAGCAATGAGAGGTGACAATTCTAGTCAATATGTTAATAGACATCCACAGAATTCAAAAGATGATGCTTTGACTGGTACAGGATCGAATAGAAATGCATCAGGAAAAGATTTTTACTACAAGGATTCAGGAAATGATTATAATTATAACAGACAATATAGACAAGGATCGGAAACTAGATCAATTTCACCTAGCCAGCATGTAAAAGAACACAATTCTCTCGAAAGAAATAGGGATAGCAGAAGCATGGAACCTTGGGCGGGTAAAAGCAAGCAAGGTGGAGGAAAACCTCCTTCGGGTCGTAGAAATTCATCGGGTTTTTCTACTGTCAATTTAGATAATATTCCTCCGAGATTTAGAAAAAAATATTTGGAGAAATCAGGACATCAGAGTTTTGATAGTGTTGATCAACTACACAGAGACAATTATCATTGTGACTTTCCACAATCTAATTACAACCCAAACCAATTACATCATCAAAATTCTAATTGGTCACAAACGCTACCATCAAGGGGAAGAGGCAGATTAAGAGATAATGAAAACTTTGATAGAGAAAAATTTATGAATTCATATTTAAAAAATTATGAAGTACAAAACTCGAGAAGATCTACACCTAGTAATTCGTATTTGAATTTGTATGAATCAAGTGCGATAGAAGCTAGAAACATTAATGAAAAATTGAATTCTCTTATAAATAATGACAACTGTGATAGTCAAAAAGATTTATTTGATAGTGGTAAGTAATATTGTTACCTTAAATTTAATTTGTTGATGTATGTTAGGGCGTCAGAGTGTTTGGCTTGTGGGCTGACCATTGAGTGTTGTGTTGAGTATTTAACACTATGGTGATTTTTGTCTTCAGCCTCCTTGAAAGGTTAATATGTGTAAGTCCTCCTTGAAGCTCTTGTAGTGGTTCAACCATTACTTGTATTAATGTTGCACACTTTTGATAAATAAAACGACAGCTGAGAAATTTTCAATAAAACGGTGATATTGGAATAGTTGATAGATGCTTTTTTGTTAAAAATAGTAATGCATGAGTTTGTATTTGTAATTTATTTTAAAGTTAAGAGAAACTCATACTAGAACTTATAATTTTATTTGGAAATTTGAAAATTATACTGTCTAGCAAAGGTTTTTTTTTTATGATACTAAAAAGCAAACAAGCAGACGGATTTCCTGATGGTAAGAAATTCATGCTCCCTAAAGACACCTAATATGGTAATGGTGTGTTGCCAACCTCAGGCCAAGACGATAGGGCTTGAGCAAAAGTAAATTTACCGGCTACCTTTCCCTCCCAACCAGAACACGTCAATGCTAATCGCTGACAACATGGCGTCAGGAATAGGTAAGGCAGTGGTACCAATCTGAGCGAGTAGCTGCGAATCTCTATCACTTAGTTTGATGTCCCGGTAATAGTGACGAGTTGCCTGGCAGGAAGGCAGATAGTCTATTCTGCAAAGGAGCCCGGACCAACACAAGTGAAAATTATATTTTTGTTCATTTATTTTATGCTGGGTTACAAACTTTCTCTACTTTGAGACGGCCTTATTAATAAAAATTGCTTAATCCCAAGTATTGTCCGAGCTTGCTAATCATTTTATATTGTATTTGTTTTTCCCATCAGTAACTGAGTTTTAAGTAATATAATAAAATGTTATTAATAAACACCTTATTATTAGTAATAATAATAAACTTTACAGTGACAATACCTTCCTTATGGGGAATGTATGTAATGTAACATAGTACATATTTCCATCTATATTTAAAAGGAGTAGAGTGCTTTTTGAGTAAAAAAAAAAGAAGGGTTGCATTCCGGGAGTGCCTGCAGAAGTGAAAACTTGATATTTTGTGTATTTTTGATATTTGGGAATGGTTAGGGAATAATTTTGCACAAATTGCTTTAATTATCAGTATGAAAGTACTATCATTTATGTACAAATATTATTTTCATATCAATAACCTGCGTTTGGCTTGACAAAAACTTGCTTAAGTAAGACCATGTGACGGCTAGGAGCGTCGTCATATTATCTGTACATCGAACATTGCTTGTCTACACATAAATCTTATTTTCAAGATGGAACAAATAGAGCAATGTCTGTTGATATTATACGTATCTGCTATCTGTGAGAATGTAATGGTAGGTTTATTGCGGCGTGTTATCCATTCCGCATCCTAAACTCTTTGAAAATATCTAAGCAATACAAAAACAGCAATGAATCTACGTTTTATTTTAAATCTTGGGCCGTCTTATTCGCGCATGCGCAGTGCGCCGTCTTACGTTCTGACGAGAGTTTAGAAGTTTTTACCCATTCCAAAAAAGTGCACAACGCCATTAAAGAAGTTTTCACTTCAAAAAAAATTTGATATCTAAATTGGTTAAGTGGCATGTACATTATAAATGATTGGAGCTGTTATAAAGTATAATAAAACTAAAATAGTGTAAGATGAAATATATGTATATAATGTAAGCTGTGTATTTAACATTTTGTGTAGGTTTTTCAAATTCAAAGTAGCTTTTACTACTTAGATCTATACAAAGATTCTTGTAATACGTCTATATAATTCTAAAAACTACCACTGGATCGGAACTCACTCACTGAGAAGATCCGGCGAACGAAACTCAGCGGGCTTGTCTTTTTTGTTATAAATCTAATTTACAAAAGTTTATTACATTTACAAATAATTTGTAGAGATTGGTATGAGAGCAATTAATGCCAAACATTTACGTCTTCTAAATATTCTGAAATCTTTTAATAACCCTTACCATACAACTTAATCTTAATACATTTTTTAAATTTATTAAATGGTAAGTCTTTAATATGCTTGGGAAGTTTATTGTAAAAATGTATGCATTGGCCCATGAAAGAATAACTGATTCTGTGGAGACGAGACTTATGCACAACCTGTTATATTAAATAATAGTATTAAATTTTAAGTGTTGTTTGAAAAATAAAAAAAAATATTAGTGGATACAACAGAAAATACATGGGAGATGATTTAGTGAAGACGGGCTGTAAAAAATAATAGTGACTTTCTTCTGTAAAGATATAATTGAAAATATGAACTATAATTCGTACAAAATAACTGTGTACCTCGCTCTGTAAAGTCATTTGTCATATATGCATTTTTATTCATTTCGTTTTTAATATATCCCTTGAAATTTTGAGATAAAAAGTATCTAGCCTACATCTAAAGTTTCATCTAATTTTTTAATTATCAAAATTAGTTTAGCAGTTTTGGAGTGAAAACGGAACATACACTTTCTCTTTTCTGGTTTTCCCGTGTGCCGGTTAGCGATAGGCTTGCTACCTATCACATTGTCGAGCTGAGTGTCTTCGGCTCGTCGTGGGTATCTTGATTGTGCGTCTGCCTAACTCTTCGGGGACTTGGACGTGAAGACATGTTTAGCATCACATTTAAAAAATTTAGCTACCTACAAAATTTGGAGCATTAAATGTTGCCGAAAAAATCATTCAGGCCCAAATTAATACCTACTATCAATTTTTCTTCACACTAAAAGAAAGGTATCCTCCAGGGTCGAGTGGCATGAGCGGTCAGTCTAGGTGTGTAAAGTTATTTTATTATGTTCCGACTCAAAGTCAAACTCGTTTTCATCCTCTGCCTCATTGCTGTGCAAAAGTCGCAGCCGTTTTGCAGTGGCAGACTTTCGAGAAAGTTGAGATATTTTTCTCTGTATTTTTATTAATTAGTAAAAAATATATTTATTAGTATATATTGTATTATTATTTATGCAAGAATATAAAGTATTGGAAAACTATTTACTCAAAAATTAATTACTATTCGATAAAATATCGCCTATCCACGGTAAAAGAATTACTCTAAAATACTACAAAACCAAATAATGTATCTATTTAGATAAGGAAATTAACAAAAATAAGTAAACTGAAACAAAACTTATTCATATGAAAAGTATTAAACGATAATGTTTTGGAAAGAGTAAATAAAAAAGTAAATAATAATAATAAATGTCCCTGGGCAAAATTTTTAGGCGAGTACGCTAGCCACTCAACCAACGAGGCGGTAGGTGAAAAGTAGTTCACTGAGCACAACTGTTCCTAAGGAGCCGACCACGCGTCTCGGCGCGGTGGGTAGAATATAGTGTTGTTTTAAAACTGCGATATCTCCTAACACTTTTATTTAAATGGAATGATGTAAAGAACAATTTTCGGTTAAAATTAAATACTATTTATTTATAAGATAACGTATTTATTTAAATAAGGATTAATATCATTTTTATAAAAACCGCTTCGGAAATATGTAATGCATTATTTTAAGACAACTTTGGTTACCATAAAGAAGGTTACAGTGAGCTAACCTTAAAATATAAAAATATGCGGTCGTGGACTTTTTTTAGAACTTTTAAAGAGAAACAATTTTGTCATACATGATTTTTGCGAAACTGACCATATACGCAGCGCACGCAGCGGAAGCTCTCAATAGGAAAATAAATACCCCGATTTTGAAACATTCTTCATTGGTGCTCCGCTTTTATTGGTCTTAGCATTTCTGGATAAATGGGCTATCTAATTCTGAAAGAATTTTTCAAATCGGACCAGTAGTTCCTGACTTCGGACCAAAGCGTTCACACAAAGAAACAAACAAACTCTTCAACTTCATAGTATTTGTACTAACTGTTACCCGCGGCTTCGCCCACGTAGTCTACTAATTTGATATTTAGCTCTCCAACACTGCTCGTTAAAATTTTAAGATAAAATGTAGCCTATATCTCTATCCAAAGTTTCATCTATTTTTTTTAAATGGTAAAATCAATTCAGCAATTTTGCCGTCAAAACTGAACATGCACTTACTCTTTTCTAATTTGACCTCAGATAAATAGTAGGAATACGTTATTGTCTCCACAGTTTTATCTGCACTTCGGCAATTCCTGTGAAATTAAACTGTATAGCAAGTTATGGAAACCTCTAACAGATATTTTTTTTTCGAAATTCTAGAAATATACATATCGTCTCTGTGGTCTAACCGTCCGTTTTTGGAATTACTTCTTGATCGGGTTCGATCTCCGGTCCGGGCAACAAAAAAAACAAATAGAAAATGTGAAGTTTCAATTTTCTACTAAAAGTAACGTTGCCACTAGCCCGGGATTGGATAAGTGCCCGGTTGGCTACAGGATTGTCATCTACCACATTGTGGGACTTAATGTCTTCGGCTAGTCGTGAGTGCTCTGGTTGTGCAGTTAGGCAGAACTAACCCTTCGGGGATATCTTCAGAAACTCACATTTAGAAATTGTAGCAACAAAATTAAACTCTTCAGCTTTTTAATATTAGTATGAACCGATTCTGTGATAAATTTGACCTTGCACAGAAAAATGCGGGAGAACATCCTGGCATAATGATGTATCTACCTTCTCCAAACGACGTCATTTGAAAACAATTATTGCATTTGCGCATGTTGCTTAAAAATCTTCGAGATTCATCAGAATTGCTCAATAAAAGAGACTTTAGCGGCTCAGCTGGTTCACCAAGCAAAAGTAATAATACCTTACCATTAGCACAACCCTGCGTTTCATCTTTGAATTTTAAGGGATCACAATGCTGACATTTTTTAATCATTTTTTAACATATGGTCATAATAGAATCCTGCATTCACAAAAACGTTCTTATTAAACCTTCTGAAAATGATTCTACTTTGAGCTTGACGCTGAGCGCTAGCTGATCTTCTCCCTTGCGTCTGTGTAAATATCTCCAAATCCCTCAAAGACACTTAACGGTCAGCCTGTTCCACAAGTCTGTTGAGTCTGAGTATGGAGTGAATACAAAGTTTCACTGTTGCAGCTTTAAAAATGTTGAATTTCCATATGAACATTCATCTCCTCTTTTTACCCATTTTCCCCTATTTTTTTGCAATATAAAGTAGCCTATGTTGTTCCTCAAGGTCTATTCTATCTCTGTACCAAATTTCATCAAAATCAGTTCACTGGTTTAGGTGTGAAAGCGTAACAGACAGATAGACAGACAGACAGAGTTACTTTCGTATTTATAATATTAATATTAGTAGGGATTGTATAATATATAGATGTTATTGATTACATACTCTGATAGGGGAAGTTTGTTTAAACAGCATAGCAGTTTAACAAAGGTACTGTTGCACAGAACTATAATAACTGATTCTGTTAAAATGAACTAAACTATTAGTTTAGGATGAAGAAATTTTATATTTAAATGCAGACACTATTATTTATCTGTTTGTTATCTTAATATCTAAACAGCAACATTGTTAACTTAGCTAGATTTACTATTTAAACCTGCTGCAGACCCACAATACTTAATTAAAAACAAAACTTAAAATATGATTGTTAGAAAACAATTCAATTACTAACAATTGATAACAATAGTTTTATTTGTTAATTTTAGCCTCCAGAAACGGTGTTAGTAACTCAAGCCATGACTTACATTCTAATGTAGAAGACAGTGAAAACAGAAGTGTTGATACTGGAAATCAAAATGATATTGATACTGTTTCTTATAATTCGACAAACCTATCAGACATGACAAACTTGGTAAGAGCAATTCACTTTGTTTTACTTTGTAGGTCATTTGATTTTAGTTGAGATATAAATTTCTGTTATTGTTTGTGCTTTCCATTACTTTGTATTTTGCATTATACTTGTTTAATCAATCAATTAATGTTTTTGATTTCATAGGATTGGACTGAAGAAGTAGAGAAGAATATAAAACTGGATGAGTGTGATACATCTACAAGTTTTTCACAAAGCATCAAGTCATCATATACACAGGATGTCAAACCTACAGAGCCCCGGGAAACCAAAAAACATAGTCGAAATCGCCGTAAGGATAGAAGGTAGGTGCTTGCTACTGTTGTCATGACATATAGTGTACTACTGGTAGCTGCTTTGCTCGGATGATAATTTTTTTTAATCATAAATCGAGATGTAAGCTGTCCTATATTTCGAGTTGGAACTGATGAATTTAATGTAAGATTATTTTACGGTACTGTGTCTGTTTCATAATCTTTGCAGTTATTCTAAAGCACATCATAGAAGAGAATTGTTGTTAGTTTGACTAATTTGTTTGTGTATGTGTGTTTATATGTGGCATCGTAGCTCCAAAATAATTGTGATGTGTTGTTTCAATCCCCGACGGAAAATGAGGGGTTTTATTAACCTCTGACGGAAAAGGTATGTATGTCATACGTATGTCTGTGGCAATAACTTTTGAACGGTTTGACCGATTTCGATGCTGATATTTTTATTTGGAAGTAAACGAGATGACTCTGGCTGTCTGTCTTCTGTCGAGAGTTCATAGTAATTTTTTTTTTAATGTTAAGATTATAATCGATGTCAACGTCTGTTTTCGAGTCTTTATATTTCTTGTTTATATTAACGAGTATCAAATGAAATGAAAAAAAAAACCTTTTTTTAAACATACCAACATATTCCACCACATTGTGGTGTGCAAATATATAATTAAATTAAAAAAATATATATTGGTATACATTTTAACATTTAACTCACAGTAATTATTTATATTTTGAATAAAAAAATGTTTAAAGGTTTAATAAGCTTTACAACTTATTATAAATAGTTTTAAAGGTAGATTAATTTTAATCTTATCTACAGCTCTACACTACCAAACCCTACCACTACCAAAAAACCTTATTTGCGGATGATATTGCAGTTATAACAACAGGCAATATAGATAAAAACTGAACTTTTATTAATGGTTTTTTAACTGAATTTGCAATATTTTGTTTGAGTTATTTATAGATTTTTACGTACATTTATATTGAAACATATTGATTGTTGCATGGCCTGAAAGTGGTGAGTGGTGATGGAATAAAATGTAATTTTTAATGCATTGCCTCAATGTAACCAGCCTGTTTTCTACATTAAAGGACTATGATTGTGTTCCGATTTTGGTTAGTTATCGCAGCCGCTAAACTTACAGAAAGTGCAAGCCGCATCCGCCTTAACTTGCTCGCCTTCATACATACATACATACAAAATACGATCAAAATTGAGTATAAAGCGTGTTGAAATATTTCTTATTATTCATTCATAGTTGTACTTATCTTGTTTTGCAGTAAAAATATTTTGGAATTATATGTATTTATTGGATACCAGAAAATAGTTCTTACTGATTTTGCAGAAGTTCGAGCAGAGGTCAAAGAAATTCAGAAAAAAGAGAGCGAAATAGAAAAGACAGTAATGTCAGTTTACATGAATCAGATCGACACCGCAGGGATAGTAATGCAAGCATCCAATATGAAACAATCAACTCTGGCCTTAAACATCGAGAGAGGGAAAGAAGAGATAGTCACCGAAGTAACCGTTCTTCAACTCTAGGGAATAGTAGGGATGATTTAGATAGATGGAGATCTTTGCGATCATTTAGCAGGGAACATAGCACTGAACGGTAAGTGGACTTGCATATTTTTATCAATCATCTGTTTTAAGTTGTTTTTGAAAGAGACTGTTGTATTCAATAATTATAAGGGGATTTTATACCCCTGATTGATTCTGATATGAAAAAAAATAAAATGAATTTATTTACAGCGAAACAATATAAACAGGATAAACATAAGATAAAAACAGGATATCTTATTCATTATGTATAACACTGGACTTTTTATCATCTTAATTCTAACGACGGTCCTCACACTAGACGAGCCTGTACCGTGAGGCCCAAAACTTAGTATATACTATTATTTTATACTTATTGTAAATTAAATAAATAAAATAATGTGTTGAACTCATTTTAAGCAAATCTGTCAAAAATGTGTAGATTAATTGAATTGCATTTTTAATACGACACTTAAAATAATTGCCTTAAATTGAGAAACAACTACGATTAATGATTATCAGTACCAACAAGCAGCTATAAAGTATACGATTTAATTAAGATAATATATCCACTAAATAATTATTTAACTCTCGACTGAAAAAGAGAAGTGTCTGTATGTCAGGCTGCGAATGCGACTTCGGTTGGTGGGAACCAGTTTTATGCTTTGTTAACGTTGTAACCGTACATCTCGCATTTTGAGTCGGGTAAAAATTATAAATTGATGTTTTTTACCTTCTAGTTTTTTCATAGTCGATTCCGAACGGTTTCTCAAAATATGGCTGGTGCTTTCGATGTAACCCTGTATTTTTGTGTGACTATGCACTTTTCATATTCACACAAAAACAAAAATAAGTATTAGTTTAAAAGATTAAAAAATACGATTGCTATATATATATATATATATACATAATAGCGTTTGCATTACATCTGCAATTTCTGTAAATTAAGTGCATGTTAGCGTATTCTAACACTGTGTTTGGGAACGGCATGGTAAAAATCAAAGAATCTAATCCATAAAGGCACGAATTCACAATCCAGAATAATGCTAGGTCCGTCCAGTTTTTAAATTCTAATAAATATAATAAAAAAGGATTGTGTGGTTTTATGAAACCACGGTAAAAGTGAAACTTGATCTATAACTATAAACTATAGACGCCGCCATACTGGCTTCGGCTGCTCTGAACTCACCGTCACGCGACTGCGACACACAGACCAAAAAAATTGAGACGATGTAATAAAAGTTTCACTTTAGTAATAGTAATATGTCGAATTTCATTTTAGTACAAGTTGCTGAGTCGACAGAAGTTTTCATGTCCTAACTATGAATATTGATTTTTTTTTCATAAAAACAATAACTAACACAACAAAAATATTTTTCGAACTTGGACAATCCATTCAGGGTGATCCAATAACTAAATGAAATGGGGATTATTTTTTTTTATATATAAATATTTTTCTTGCAGTAAAATTGTGTCGCAGTGTAACAGTAGAGATGCATCTATAAATCGTGCAGCGAGTCCTAGAGATCACGACGGCTTTCGAGTTCCATTGGCAGCAGCGAAATCGTCCGTTAACCATGTAAGTCTAGATATTGTTAGATTTCATCTATTATACAAATAGAATAGAAAATCGTTTATTTTATGTAGATCATACAATTTGGTAGACGATGTAGAGCTGAAACAATCTAATGAAATTGTATAACTCGGTAGTTTTAGCAGGGATGGGAGCATTGACCATACATCCCAATAGACGCCTATTCTTTATAATTTTACTTTGAAACAATTCTGGCAAATAGCACCTGCACCTCAGCGGGGAAGCGCGGAACTGCTTTCTTATTGGCCCTTGCAGTGACAAAACGTCACACTTATAAACAGATATGTAAGATTAGGGATGAGACATAAGTAATACGAACAATTACATTTTATCGATATGCCTTTTATTTTATGAAGTAAGACCTTGTAACGGATTATACCGCATTTTGTTATTGCACGTCACAACGCCGCTATGCAACTCAACGTCTCAAGGTCACACATTTTTGCGATTGAGAGTAATATCCACACTTGAATATATTAGGTCCTTACATCTGTAGTTGGAATTTTGTAGGGAGGAACATAAGTCGTATATTTTTAATGTAATATATTTATTTAATCAAAATATGATGTCATTGTTTCTTATACACATTTGCCATCTCATAAGTAATTCATTAATTCCTCTACTAAAAAACCATTCGAACGGGAATCAATAAAATCTTTGGACGTGGTTTGGACTGCCCTGACTGACTGAATTGAATTTTTTCTTTTGCTAAACGTTATCCAAATTTCGAAAAAATAGTAATCTGTTTGAGTTATGTTCTCTTCTAATTGGGAAGCCGTCTGTTGTGCAGTATGTCGTCTATCATTGTCATGAAGCAGCAGTGGCGTAAAGTGTATAAAACAATCTTCCGCAAAATGTTGAGATTTAATACACTGTATTTGGAATTTTGAATTCGGAAACCAATTCTCTCGTCTAGTTTCTTTAAACCAAATTAGATTTTTTTATTTTATAATCTTGTGGATACCTGATATAAATGACATACTTATCAAATTGAATTGTTATTATTTTTTCCAGTAATTCCCTCCTGAACTACATAATATTGTTGAAATACTGGAAACAAATTAGTTTTAAAATTGTCTCAGCCCTTTGAAAGTTTTATGACATACTGACCCCAACATCGCCTATCGTAACCACACTTGAATTTATATCACCCAGATAACCACCTAATGCACTTAAAAGAGTTCAATAAAATCGGCTCAACTATTTATGAGCTATTCAATGACATATAACAGTGCCCTTTACCGCATTTAGTTCAGAAGTTCAGTTTTCCATTGAGGTGGTGGAGTGAGGTGAAAACAGGTAATTAACAACAAGATCACTGGTGATAGAGTGGTGTGCAGCAACTTCCCTGGGTAGTTATCCACCGCCTTACCCATTCCTGCCGCTTTAATGACAGTATCACATTCCGATTCCGAGGTTAGGGAAGCCAGTAGATTGCACAATTGGCCTTACATTCCGACAATAGGACAGCGACAAACCTGTAACATCAATGTTATATATAGGCCATGATTGTCTGTTGCCATTATGCGAGCCGTGTGCTTGTTCGCTGATTCCTCACATAAAAAGAGTAACTATCCTGAGGCCAACTCAAAAGTACACAGACTAAGAAGTTTTTTATTGTTTCTGTCAGTGTCTAAATTTATCGATGAAATATATAAATACCTACATGCAATACTGGTACAAGACCGGTATCCTATCCAGGATAAGCATATAAAATATCGATACAAAAGATTTGCACATTAGTCCATCACTAACTGTATGCAAACGAAAGTGATCGCTTGAAAATCACATGTGTAAGAAAGAGATATAAACACGCATCTAACAATGACTGACCAGCATAATATAAGTATGAACTCCGATAAACATCAAGTAATTTAAAATGTAATTATGAATGTTATTATTTTTAATTAATCTACGTAAAGTTGTACCATTTTTCGGTAATTTGAAGTGGGGCTGTCTTTATCGTACCATTTAATTCAACGAACAGTCATTATAGACATACATTTTTTTATTTTTATGCAATAACGCGACAATGTTTACGGGTCACAAACCTGTAGGGTTACTCTTGAATCTCGATATCATGCGAATTGGAAATTGGAATCGTATATGTCACTTTAGGTACTTTTGAACACAGTATAAGGGGATTATTAATATTTAGTTACAAATAAATTCAACGAATAGGATAAAATAATTTACTATTTACTATTAACTAAATGTCAATAATTCGCCAGAATTGTGTTCAGGAGTACCTAAAATGACATATTCGATTCCAATTTCCAATAATGCATGAATCGAGCGTCGAGAGTAACCCTACTGGTCGATACTGTTCATATATTTTTAAGTAATAAGCTACATTAGAACAATTACACTTATGTGTTGACAGAACCGTGTTGCCTTATATGTGGCGTCTATTGGGATGTATGGTCGATGGATGGGAGGTACACTTCAGTTGTAGAAATGAAACTATGAGCAGGGAGTGGTGTGCATTGTGAATGGAGAGCCGGCCGAAATGAAACAGTATGAAGAAAACGAAATTAAATGATAATAAATTACACTGGCTGACGGCTGCTGGAAGGGCAGAGTGCAGATTCCAGATTAATTTACGGTTCCGGTGGACAACCGGCGTTGCCAAATATATTTGTTTGACTATTTTTAAAAAGTTGACAAAATTTAAAATGAAGAGAGCCATTTGCTTGTCAGCTTAGTTTATGTGATATAAAATCTATCTTATAATAAAAATATAATATGGCGTGGAATAAGTCGCACGTTTTCGGTTAAATTTAATTTTTGAATACACATGAATTTCAACTTTCGACTGGTTATAATTTCAGTTCGTAATAAAACATATTAAACTAAAAATGTTATTTAACAAGAATGGCGGTAGGTCTGTCACATATCACAGTGTAGGACAGTGGTTCCCAAACTTATTTTGTCTACTGCCCACTTTGAGAATAAATATTTTTTTAGCGCCCCCCTTTTTTCACCTATTTAAAAACCACCATAACTTCAAATTAGTTTAATTAATTATTGTGACTATATATGTATATAATGTATAGTAACGGAGAATTCTTAACGAAACTTTTACTATAACCCGCAACTTAAAACCTGAGCGCAGTAGGTAACATACAACGGCGCTTAGGTCTCAAGTTAACTCTTACGGGTTCCACCTGCCAATGATTATTGAAATGCAATTTTATTAAAACAGAGTATCTTTTATTAAAAATATAACTAAAATAATCAATCCTTATATAAAAACTAATGTGATGGATGAAACTGATGCTGTTTAATAAGTTTGT
>NJDC01002526.1:0-22083 GCA_002245475.1 Calephelis virginiensis
TAATAAATAATCATGTAATCTCAAAACAAACAAAAAACAGCGTGTAAATAGTAAATCGTGAATAAATAAAAACATATTAAAATATTTGCACACCACAAGTTGGTAGAATATGTAGGAACGCTTAAATAATTTTGTAACATCTTTGTAACACTCATATTCCGCAAATAAATATTTTTTCTTTCTTTCTTTCTTCTTTCTTTCTTTCTAATAGTCATCATATTTACTTAACTTTATGAACACTTTTAAATAAACTTGTGATGAAATAAAAATCGTTTGCAACTACTTGTTTAAAATCCACGATTAAATTTCGAACATTATTGATTTCAGTATTTTACTAATACATTCATAGAAATTAAAACAAGTCTAAATCATGATAAACAAGAATTTTCAACTCCAAGTGAAGAAAACTTAACAATAGAAATTGTACGACAAAAGTAATTTTACAGATTATGTTGGTAAGCGCATAACTTCCGAGCGACCGAACCGATTTGCATAATTATTTCTTTAGTGTGTTAGTTATTGTCAGAAGAAGGTTCTTATGAAGAGAAAAACCGGGAAAATTGCAGGGAAAATGGGAAAAGCAATACTTATTTTTCCCATACACACTGAACGGGTGTAACAAAGTTCGCAGGGACAGCTAATATAAAATACAGAAACTTGTATTTAGACAAAATTATGAATGCTTACATCCCTTAACGTAAATCCGTCTCGGTGAAGTCGGTTTTTTGGTCATTTGACCAGTTTGACGTCGATACTTCCTCTGGTTAATGCGACACGCTTTGGTAGTGGGTTAACGACCGCATTTATGGTGTTTTCGTGTAAGTGTGCCGCTATCTCGTGGTACATAACCATTATTTTTCATGTTTAGATGATACTATATAACATGTTGTATTACATATAACATACAAAATCTAACATACATATAAGATCGTACGAGGACAATTAAAACTCACAATAGGTGACATACCTAGTTGTGGTTTTAAGCAACTGGGACAAATGGAAAATATATAACAAATTTTAGTAAGAAGTAAAGAAAATTTGATGAAGTAGATTTTTATTTTTGATGATATTGGAAGGCAAATACGCAGACGGATTTCCTGACGGTAAGAAATTCATGTCGCCTAGAGACACTAAAGGTGGTAATGGTGTGTTGCCAACCTGAGGCCGCGATGTTAAGCCTCGAGCAAAAGTAAGTTTACCGGCTACCTTACCCTCCCAACCGCAACACGTCAACGGCAAGCATTGGACGTTTAGGTGGCAGGAATAGGTAAAGCGGTGGAACCAATCCAGGCGAGTCGCTGCGAAACTCTACCACCTAGTAAAATACATATTATACAATACTTGACCGCCTAGTACATATACAATACTTGACCGCCTCGTTGGTCGAGTGGCTAGTTTCCACGCCTGACTACACCAACCAACTACGAGGCTCGGGTTCGATTCCCGACGGGGGCAGGCATTTGTGTGATGAACATTTAGATGTCTGCATTCCCGGGTCTGGGTCTTTATTAAATATATTCTGGTATCTGTTCAAGTATTACGTATTGTTGACTAACACCCATAACACAAGCATATAATTTGCTTACTTTAGGGTTAGATTCATTTTGTGTAAATTGTCCCAGGATATTTATTATTAATACTAGGACAAATTATTAAACTCACAATTTGTGGCATAGTTGTGGTTTTTAACAACCGGGACAGATGGCAAAATATTACAATTTTTTAACGAAGTGAAGAAAATTGATAAAGTAGATTTTAATACCAAAAAAACGTTACAAGAATAAATAACGTTAACTGTATACATTGGATTTTCGTTTGTCGGTTTGTTTCTTTATTATTACATAACTACAATTTTGCTGCTACAATATTAAAGAATTATAAATATTGTTTAGGAAAAAACTAATAAAATATATAGTTTGAATAGCATATACTATAAATGAACAATTCTTGTATATATATAGTTGGAATCTCGGAATCGGCTCCAACGATTTTCATGAAATTTAGTAAGTAGGGGGTTTCGGGGGCCATAAATCGATCTAGCTAGGAATCATTTTTATAAAATGTCATCTTATTCGTGTTTAAACTGAAAAAATATTACTCTTCCTGACATCTATCGGCGAATAATAATACTATTTTTGTGAGCAATAAAGCTGTTCCAGCAGATGGCGTTGTTAAGTGACACGAAGTCAGTGAGTGTTTGCTAAGAAATTTTATATTATGGGTCGTATTTAAATATAATTTCCATAAAACACAATTTATAAAAAAAATACCGAGCTAAGCTCGGTCATCCAGGTGTAATTGTATAATGCCGATACCCGATTGGCAAGTCGTGGACGTAGACTAATCATTTGAAGATACAATTTATAATAATTAATCTGAATATATGTGAAGAAGTCTTAAGGCTGCGGCTGTACTCAGATACGTCAATGATGAAAACGAATATAAATTTAAAAAATTGGTTTGTCCAAATTATTTACTGATAGGTACCTTCCAATTTGTCAAATATTTTATTATATAATAACTATTTAACCAAACTAGTGGTCGCCCATTGGTCGAAATTCGACCATAACAAATTTTAAAATCTTATTGATAAGAACGCCATCTTCATTTCTCAAGACCAACTACTTTGTTTCCAAACTTTATTGTGCGCCATCTGTGATCTTTTATCGTTATCATCAATATATTCGTTTGTGTGTGTCAAATGCACGGTAGTGTGGGTAATGTTTTATTTATTGATTTAATGTACTTTATAAGCATTATTATTGAAAAATATTAGCTGCACTTCTCCTACACATTTCTCATTTATATTACCAGTATGAGTTTTATAACATGGACTACCGCTAGCTTTGGAGGGGTCATTTATTTACTTTTTAATGAAATTTATTGGTTCTTATATGAGGGAATCCATATTACAGAACGAACACGGTACTAGACATTTAGTTGTTTAATAAGCATGAATCTAACCGGCCAATTTACTTATTGGACCGTTTTGTCTATCACGAAGATATTGACGAAATCATATTGCACGTCACAAAATCAGAGTGGCAATTTTTTTCATCGTCAGAGGTCAAAGGCCATTAAACTACAATTGGTATATTTGCTTTTATGATTATTTCATACAATCAATAAAACTTTATTAACTACCAATTTATGATTTTGTGTATGATAAATTGATAATATAGGAACGGTGTTATAAATCTCGTAATTTACTAGATTTCCCTTATAACTACTTAGTATAAAACGAAGTCGCTTTCTATGTCCCTATGTCCATTTGTATGCTTAAATCTTTAAAACTACGCACCGGATTTTGATGCGGTTTTTTAATATATAAAATGATTGAAGAGGAAGGTTGATACGCATATTTAATACCCGTGCGAAGCTAGGGCGGGACACTAGTAATAATATATAGTAATAAAGTGCTGTGTAAAAGCTCGCTCGAATGGGTATTACTCTTTCCTATTTCGTCAGTGCTTACCATTGTCATATTCCGTGCTGGAGGGAAGGGTAACCAGTGGATTTGTATACGTGGCCCAGAATCCCAACCTTACTGCAACGAAATACCAGTAGTAACGTTTATGGTATCTAGGCGATGGTTATCTCTTAGTATCAGAGGCCTTATCATGAGTTTACGACGTTATACTCGCTATGAGACTTTGATCAGTGCTTCTGCTGGTAACTGAGAGCTTTAGATTTCTGTACCAACATTAGTCGATAGCAAATTATGTTAGAGGCACAGAGAGTCGCCTGTTTGTTGGCTAACAATAAAAAAGGACTGCCTTACTACGTATATTATATACGACTCGTGGATTATAGACGTAGGTAAAATTTACCTACTTATTACTTTTACCAACAAACTAAAATTATAATAATATAATTATAATATTATAATACAATAATTGTCGCCTCTGTGGTCTAGCGGTCCGGGTGTTGGACTTGACTGCATGAGGTCCCGGGTTCGAATCCCGGGTCGGCCAACACAAAGAAAATTGGATTTTTCCAGTTTTATAATAAAAAATGTTGGTCGGGATTGGAAATGTGCCCGGTTGGCGATAGGCTTGCCACCTATCACATTGTGGGACTTAGTGTCTTCGGCTAGTCGTGGGTGCCTTGGTTGTACCTCTGCCAACCTCTTCGGGGATATGGGCGTGAAGATGCTAAAATTATAAAAATGAAATTGTAGTCTGGTAGTGCCTGACGTCGGATACGAACTTAAGACTACTTGCGCCTATACTGAAACTAGTGTAACAAGATCGATAAGGTTTTACCTTTTTAGATACTTAAAAAACTTCTATAAGTTTAGGGTTTGCTAGTTATCCATTCGTATATTCCCAAACTTGAAAAAAACATACGAGTCGTATAATTATTTATTAATCTGGGCTTTTGAACATTAAATAAGAGAGAATGTAATTAAAAATTAATTATCATGACCACTTATTTAGTTTAAATATATAATACATAATAAAAACATTAAAAAATACTCAAGTGTTAGAAAATAATTAAATAAAATTAGTTAACTTGATACTTATTTAAATGTTGGAAAAGTTTTAAACTGAAATGTTGGATTTTTATACTTATTATGTTGTTTTTCAAACTTTGTAAAATGTGAAAACGGATTCCATTTTAATGTAATAAAACAAGGAATAAAAACAATAAATTTAGATATAATAATAACAATAAATAACGTCAGTTTCCGCATCCCCATAACCGACTTTTTGTGAGCTGAAGTTGAATTAAAAACTGTATATATAATTTATTCCTGTTTTTAAACGTATTTATTTATTTTAATCAATAGGCCATTAATAAGGACTTTCATAGAAACTTTAAAACCCTATTACTAATATTTAATAACTAGCCCAAAAATAAAGTTTCATATTTCTAACTTAAAAAGGACGGTCTTCCATACAAACTTTCAACCCCTATTTCACCCCCTTAGGAGTATAATTTCCAAAATTCCGTCTATAATGGGTGTCTAACCAATAAAATTACCCCTATTTACCAAATTTCATGGCTGTAACTTTAACAGCTTTTGCTCGGCGATGATGAATCAGTCAGTTGGAATATGTTATTTCATAAGTATAGATGAACTTTTGTTTAGAAATACTTCAAATTTGATGTTTTGCTAAAACCTTAATTTCTTTTTATTCTCTTTTCACTGAAAGATCGCGAAAACCTGGACTGGGTTTTTTTATTTACTAAAAGCTAGAAATCGATCTAAAAATCTAAGCTACATTTGATCAAAATTGGTTAATTTAGGGCATTTGAAAAATCAATTAACAAAAATGTTATGGTTATATTACACGTATGTATTGCTCGTACATTTTAAAAACGCTACGATCCTCAAGGCCTATTAAATGTGACGCCTAACCGAAAGTTGTATCAACACCGACATCGCGTGATATTGTTTGCTATATTTGAACAGGCGCTTGTGTTTTGTTTATTATTCTTATTGTTTTGTTTTGTAATCGTGAAAGTAAAACTTTAATCTGAATATAAAATAAAATAATTGAAACGCAATAAAATATTTTATCCGTCTTTTTAAATTTTATTGCGTTTCTCGGAAAAAAAATTAGGTACTTATCGGGATTTATGGTGCTTAGTGCCAACCTATGTTGATATGCGTACCGGTGTCACAAATCCCGTCAATATTGCTTTTCATTTAGGCGTGAATTTTAGATAAACCAGTTAAACATTTTCACAATAATTATAATGTTATTGTGAATTGATAAAGCAGGTATTTTACGAAATGCCCTAAATCATTTTGTAACTTTTAAACAGTCTAGGTACTTTTGAAATATTTTATAGACTTATGGTTTTTCAAACAGATTTGACTATCATTGTCGTGTTCCGGCTTGTAGGATAAGTTGGCCTAAAACATTGTTAATTAACCTTTTATTTCTTTTTATACTTATTGCTAGGTCGCTATTGTTAATCGTTTAGTTTTAAACTACATATTATTTATATTTGTAATTTCTTTGTATTTAGTGCACATAAGAATTATAGTACTCTTTGGTAATTTCCATGAATGAATAAACATGTAATAACACACGTTTTCTGAATTCCTTAAAGGTTTCATGAAATATAAATATATCTTATCCCAATAATCCAAAACTGCTACAATCCTTTTGCAAAACTAAAAATTAAAGTTTTTTTTTGGTAATTTGCACAAACATGTTTCTAATGTTAAGAATATGTGAAATGTAATAAATACATTTCATATATTGTAAATCTGTAGAAGCGTTGCTAGTAATTGATTAGACAGCACTAACAGTCAGTTTCCGAAACGTTGATCAATTTTCTTTTACGATCTAGCTCTTCATAACTGCTAATTTCCACCAGTTCGGTTTAGACTTTTAAACCGAACCGAACCATACAGCTGTTTAGGACGATTCAAATAAAAGTATTTAATTTGAATTTAAGTATGGAATTCCGGAAAGTAACACCTTTTTCTATCAATTGTTTAACATGATTTTAACAGCTGATTGGCGTTTCGGAAACTTGCTGTAAATGTACACTGTCTCTTTCTTTTGTTTTTGAAATGAAATAGAGATACGCAAAATAAGTTTTCAATAAATTTAAGTTTCTATTTTTAAATAAGTTTGAAATATAAAAAAAAAAAACAAAATTATGTAAGAAAGTTTACAAAATCTCCGAGTTAACAACTCCGTAATTTTTGGGGTTAAGTCAGGTATTTTTTGTGCCTATCATTATTTTAGGGTAATGTTTTGGGATTGTATGTGTATAACATGTATGTTGATCTCTGTAATTTATAATTCATGTTATGTTTTCAAAAAAACTTTTTTTGCTGCAGGGAAAGAATTGTTATCTATACTATCTATACCAGGCTTTCCCAACTTTTATTTAACTGAGCCTCCCCGAACCAAAAATAAGATTTCCGTGTCCCCTTAATTTTTCTTATTAATTGAATTATTTGTTTTTAGGTATTTTAAATAGGTAGAATAAAGATACAATATAATAATTAAGGATAAAGAACGAAAGAAAACATTTGAATCATAAAATACTTTCAGGAAAATCCAAATAACCTACATTTTGGGTATTTTATTTTTCTTTCTCACAAACAAATCAGGTTTTCATGAATCTTATCACAATTGCACATGGCACATTGGATTTTATGCGGAAACGTGTTAAGCCTACAGAGTCCACATTCTCCCACTTCCCGACTTCAAAACACCCGTCATTTAATTTTTCTGTTATTTTTATGAAATTTTCTCTTCTTAGATGGGGTTTATTCTGTAACTTTTAAAAAAACATGTCTGTACCGTACTGTACCAATTGCATGATAGGTACAGTACCGTCTGTACTGTACCTATCATGCATTTTTATAATTCAAATTTTTAAACAACATTTTATTTTAAGTAACACTAAAACAAATAAATAAAATCTTGTAAAGTACTAGCTAATGAGATACTTTTTTAATGAGATTTGATTCACGTGCATATTCCTTCTTTCCCTTTTTGTTAATTTTTTTTGTAATCTTACATATTACGTTCGACGCCCCCCCTAACATTTCTTTACGCTCCCCCAGGGAGGCGTGCCCCCCTGGTTGGGAAGTCCTGATCTATATAAAAAGGAAAGGTTTGTTTTTTTGTTTGTTTGAAATGAATATACTCCGAAACGACTGGGCCGATTTCAAAAATTCTTTCACCTTTAGGATGCTACATTATCCTTGAGTGACATAGGCTTTGTTTCATCACAATCGGTGCAGAAGAAGCCAAGTTTCGCAGGCGAAGCTGCGTGAAACTGCTAGTTAAAAATAAAGCTTATACTACACAATAGAAACTCACAGAAAATATTGATTGTATTTTAAATATACCTTTTTCACGTCACGTTTTGTGTTGTATCTCAGTGTTTTAATCGTTCTTAATTTAACATAATTTGTTTACAGATTGTGGCGTCAACAGTGAACCGGGTGAAGTGAGTGAACCTGAGGCCGGTCGTATGCGTCCTGAAGACTACCGCCTCGTGTTCCTCAGTTCGGATTCATCGTGCCGTGAGGACACGGAAGATACAGCATCAACGGCTTCTTCTATTGCGCCGACCGCGCCCGACGACTGCGATTGGGACTATTTTGAGCCGGGCGCGGCGGCTATTCAACAAACTCCAACTTCTCAACCTAAACATATTCCAGTAGCCTGCCCACGTACTTGTTCTTGTGGTGCGGAACCACGAATAGTTGCTGTTCCAGTTCCTGTCCCAGTACCAATTCCGGCTGCACTTTGGCCCGCCTTACTTGCATTTCCAACGCAGACACCCCCACCTCCCCATTGGAACACATATCCGGGATTCCCACCCCTAGATGCAGCGGCTCTCGCGCGGCTTACTACGGCTGCCGCCGTTGCAGTTACGGCAGCCGCCTCCGCCAACGCTGTTCAACAAAATGGACTTGAAATGACTGTCGAACGAACTGATAAGGCGATACAGTCCGAGGCACAAGTGGACGATCCTTGTGATAACGATAAAACCGATAATAATATCGAACGCGCCATCAAACATGAAACGTCAGACGGTATCAAAGTTATTGCAGAAGGAGATTCTTTATCAGTAATATTGGAGCCCGCGGATACAATGCCGGGCCACCTCGAAGCGGAGAAAGCATTTCCCTCATCAAATGAATCGGCAAATTCTAGTGATTCAGATACAGGAGGAGCACGGAGAAGCTATGACCTTAGAAGCGGTGCACCTGAAGAACCTGCAACTACTGATGAAGACTCCGATGACTCAGGGGGTGGTGGGGGACAATTTTCAAGAGTGTTTGTTGTCAACCCTGCGGATTCTTCCTCAGATCTGGAAGATAATGCAGATAGCAGTGGCATCGACTGCGACGACAGTTTTGACAAAAAATCCGATAGCTTAGACATAATTGCTGTGCAAAGGATTATGCAAAATGACATAAATCGAATTGCGGAAATCAATGAAAACTCCCCACGCTCTGATAATAACATTGTTGTTTTGGAATCCATTAGTTTTTCAGAAGATTATCCTGTGATTTCATATTCTAGAAGTAATGCAGATGCCAACAGTACCTTAAATAAGTCAAATTTTATTAAGTTTTGTGACGATAATATGTTGCAAAGTGAAACTTGTGAAAACTTTGATAGTTTCAGTACAAATTGTGTAGAAAATAATGAAAGCACAAATAAAACATGTGACAACATAGAATGCGACTCCTTAGACTACTCGTATTGTTATGATAGTAGTATTAATAGTTCAGAGTCGCAAATAAGTGACAAATTAGACACGAGAAATGCAGAATCGCACGATTCAGAACAACAGTTATTGTTATCAAACACATCTCCATCGGATATTAAACAGGACGAGACGAGTTTGTCGGCAATGCCGTCATCGCCTGTAGAAAAAATCGACTTGTTTAAAGGTATTGAACGCACGCTCAGTGAATTATTGAAGAAAGAATTATTAGAACCAGGGGAGGAGAAAACGTGCATTTCGCAGCCGGTTTGCTTAGAGGCGGAGGGGAGTGCGGGCGCACCTGTGGCGACAACAGTTTGCCGCTCGCGCACGGATGGTGCGGACGGGTCTGCGCGTTTCACTAGCCGCGTTATGATAACGCACGATCGTGTCTCAGTAGTCACGTCAGACACGACGCGGCTCATGCGTGATATTATAGTGCAACACACAAACTCGCAAAACGAACCGGAACCTGCCGCAAGGGCACAAGAAAACGAAACAAACGAACGATTTTCCGACGACGACTCGCTACAACCTTCGGGTGGAGTGACTGTTGTTAGTAATGCCGACACTCTCTCGGCGGTTGTGTGCTTAGAGGAGGGGCTTGCAGATGACGACTCCTGGGTCGAGGACGTCAGCCATGACGATGACGACGCCACATCACCTTCCGATTCGGATTCTGGAGACGAGGCTTCGCTGCCGACTCGAGGGGAAGATTTTGCATACTGTAGGCGTTCCTTAGATTTTACACTTCACACTATCGTAGAAGAAAGTTGTGAAGAAAGCGAAGCCGAACAAACGACAAAAAAGCCACGACCAATATCTGCGACTGAGCTAGAAAAATATTTCTTTTTTGGATTGGGGGATGGAAAAAATATTAGGGATGACGAAGATGTCGTATCTGAAACGTCAAGTGTGTGTAGTGAAGGAGGTGAATCCATTGTTGATAACGAGCAGCCTAAAAAAAGTAGTGATAGTGATGATTTGGTGTCGTCTCGCTTGGAAAAATATTTTTTATCCGGTTTTATGGGCTTTAACCAAGAAAGGCGTGACTCGGATGGATCCGGAAGTGTCGGTAGTGATAGTGAAGGTAAACAGAGTCCAGAGCACAGGCGCAAGCGTTTAGTTCGAGCTCGTGGGACGCCTCGTTCTCATTCTTCTTCGTTGGATAACTTATTGACGGGCGAAGAGCAGTTACAAGACAACCAAGATGTGTCGGATGGGTCTAGTACGGAAACAGAAGATCGTCACGAATCACTAGAGAGACTAGATGTATCGGGAGACAATAAGAGAAAGAAACAAAATAAAAAATTACGTGGTTCACCTGCAGATGAAAGGCGACAGTCGACTGAATTCCCCGAAGAAACTCGCGATGATACGAGATCGGTATCGGAAGGTGAAGATGGCAGATTATCACCCAGACCTGAATTCCCACCTCTGGGTTCAGATTTATCTGAATCCAAAAAACAAACTAGTCGAGATAGTGGTTTTGTAGGAAGTTGTGACGACTTGTTGAGAAATGGAGATTCCAGTTCTGAATATTCAAGATCTCATGAGCCTAAAATAGAATTAGAAGAAATCATAGAGGAAGTAAGGCCAGATATTGAAGAACGCATTGAAAGGCCGCCTTCATCGCGGCCCCCACCGAGTCCGTTAAGTCGAAAAGATAGCTTTAATAACTGGTCATCAGACGAGGAGACAAATCTAATGATGACAAAAATGCGACAATTCTTCAAACAAATGATAAATTCAACAAATGTTAAAACATCAACGCCAGCTTCTAATTCTGAAACTACACGGCCTCCCAAACCACCGCAATTGTTATATTTTGAAAGCGAATTAACCAGATTAATGAAAACAGTTCCCGGTATAAGGGATGAAGAAGTCAGAGAAATTGTAGAATATTTATCAAGTGAAGACACCTGGAGTGACTCGTATGATTCCTCTGACTATGCAGGATCGGACTTAGAAGGCACTTCAGCCAATAGATCAGCACTACGAAAGCAAATTTCAGATAGTTGTAGAGAGATCATAGACGAATTTGATCGCGGTAATAGTGAAGCGGGATCATTAGAACGAGACGCAGCAGGGGCTTACCAAAAAATAGCAGCAACTCTTGGTAGGGCAGGAGAGGGCTCGCCGCCACTTTTTGGTAAAGTAATGAGACACATCGGTGGTAGGCTGGTCGCGTTGATGCATGAAGTTTCTGCTGGTGCTTCGCCAAGCACCGACGACGATAGTGCTTCAGAGCCAGGAGGCTTAGCACGTAGTCGGTCGCACGATGTACTTGAAGCGGCTGCAAGTAGGGGTAGTGTGGCAAGTGACAGTGAAAGGTTTTCGTGGCGCGGTAGTTTTGAATCTGCTTTACTAGCGGCGGACTCTAGAGGGACTTTAGGGGGTGCTGGTAGTGAATCTACACGTTCCCCTGCGGGGGCTGATTTAGTGGCACAAAGATCACATTCGCGTAGTTGTGGAGCTATTGGTGGCAGTGAAGACAGGCTGTGGCGAGGCAGACGTCGAGCGTCGGTGCCAGATGCTGAGGTAAGATTATTTTTCCTACATTTCTTCTAAAAATGTGTACATAAATTATGTTATCACTTTAAAGGAAATATGAAACGAAAAGAGCAATTATTAATTTAAATTATTTTCAAGTAACAAGGTTAATATGCAAATATATTGTGATACGTCAATAATAACGATATCAATTACCGCATATCCTAACGCAAATAAATTAAAAACATTTATATTTTAGGGCCTTAAAATTCATAGTTTAAAAATAAAAATTTCATCTTGATATATCTTTTTCTATTTACATGAGGAGTCGCATTTTATATTATGAAATAGGATATCAACTTAAATAATTCGTTATAAATTAGATGTTTCTTTTATTTTAATCCGTGCCGGTTTTCTTATCATAAATATATGCGCGAAACTATAAACTCGATTACTTTATGAATCGGAATATTTAAAAAATCCACACGCTCGGCAAGGTTCTTCATCAAAATACATTCCTGATCTAAAAACTTCACTGACAGACCGGCTAAAAGTATCCAATAAACCTAAGATAATATTGTATTTGCCATAAGTTGTCGACGTATTAGAATACCTGGCCTTTTGTGGTTACATCAGTTTATTCAAATATCCCACTTTGAAAATTTTTATTTATAAAATTTACTAGCTGTATGTACAGCTACTTTTCTTAATAAGATTTTTTAATAGTGGTAGGCTACAATAATACCTACATTTTCCGTTACTTGAAAGTCACAGGTTAGGTAGTTATACTCGTACCTTTATTACCGTCCAAAATTAAGTTCTCAAACCCAAAAAAAAATTTTATAATCTGAATGGTAACTACAGAAATTCTCTACTAAGTACAGAAAAAAAACTTTCAATATACAAACGCTGGTATTAAACGTGTTAAAAGTTATTTTACTGGTGCAGTTAGTCATAATATAGTCATAAGTGGTAGTACCTACTGTGTTGCAAGTTATTCGGATTGGTACTACTTTACCTAATCTTGTCGTCATAACGTCACTTCTCGTTGTCACCGTGTTACGTGCTGGGAGGTTGGCCTATAGACTTTCACACTTGTAATAAGATCACAATGTTATGATAGCTATTCACCAACAACATCTATGGTGTTTATAGGTGACGATTGTTTCTTACCACCAGAATAGCCGCCTGCGTGTTAGATATCTTGAAACAAAACTAAATAAAGGATAGAACGTTGTCATTATAATGTCCATTACTGGCGAAACAAAATTAAATTATTGCAAAACGATATTGTTTAAGCTATCGTTAACAAATAGTTTCTCAGTAAAAGTAGCCGTTTATGCGTTCATGAACTAGCATAAAAGTCAATTAAGGTTCTTTCTTGTTACTCCTGTGCTCGCCATTGTCCTGTTAGGTTTTGGAAACTAGAGCAGTCAGCCTCTGTGTGGCAACGTACCAATATCTCTTTAGTGTTTATAAAAGACGTATATATTTTCTAACCTACAGAAAAGCGGTCTTCATGTTTGCCTTTCAAACTGATGAAACAATTAAAAGAAACAATACACTACAGACATTACAATAGGCAGATCTCAAACATTTGCTATTGTCTGAAGTAAACTTTATACAGCTGTTATGAAGTGTTTGCTCCGATTATATGAAGAACCTACACATAGTAAAATAAAAATCATAATAGTGTACTGATGTCGGTACATTTTCCAAAAACTGGACCAATGTCGACACATATATAAAAAAATAGTTATTTCGAGCGAATTACACTAATTGAATCGACAAATAAGCAAATTATATATTATACCGTTTTCTTCTTTGGCACTTGGTGAAACTACATTTGTTATTATTAGTATAAGAATAAACTTGCGTTGTTTCCCTTAATATCTATTTAGTTTTTCTAATTTAACAAAATTAGCCAACCGGTTTCGCTTTTACCGCATCTTCAGGGCTGTGGTAATTTAAACAACAAACGCTTGGTTGGCAGTTAACTAAAACTACAAGAAACTAACTTCGATTTCAATAACTAAGTCTGACGTACACAAAAATTAAGTATTTTTTCGATTTACCTGAAGTTCCAGTATCAGATCCAGACGTTGTGGCAATGGTGGCAATGACTTCGGAAGTACGCACTTTGAAAAAAAAAAATTAAATCGGTTCAGAAATAACATAAAAATCGATTAACATAATATATATAAATGTAAAGGAGTCGATCATACAAATTTTCATAAGCTTAAATCCTTATGGAAGTCTGTTAAAATAATCTTTACTTAGGTTAATGAGAATGGGAGTTGATGACGTATGGCGTTTATAATTATAAAAAAAACAATCATTAAAATTTTTTGACAACGTATTTTATAATTCAACATAATCATTTTGAAATTATTTATCGTTTTACTTATATTTTTTCAATAAAAAATAGTTTAAATATTTTTTTTCTAACATACAGTAATTCGAATTTAACTGTAAATATTTTCTATTTACATATTTCATTATAATGTACGGCCATGAATTAAAAGTTTAATTCTTATTTATTACATATGATATTCTAAGTCATTAGGCTGAACTCAATTTCTGTTTCACAAGAGGAAATAATGATTATGAATTCCATCTCTGTAGGTCAAGAGGAAACGATTTCAAGTGGGCTTGCAATATTTAACTAAGCTTTCTGATACTTATAGCATGTAAAGTAAAATTGTGTAACGAAGTCATTTTGAAGTTATTTTTAAAACACTTTTAACACTGCCATTTAATTATAGATCCATGTCTTAGACGTGTATATCCAACTCCACTCATCCAATTTTGATAAGTTTTTCAATTTTGTTTTGGTTGATTCAGCGTGAGGTATCAGATGCGTTTCTAGAATAGAATTCGTATGGTATTTACAGCATTTTTCTATATTTCAGTTATTAAATATTAAATAGTTTAAAAAAAGTATCTTCACGCCCATATCCCCGAAGAAGTAGGCATAAAGAGCTTAACTACATTCAAAACTTAATACAAAAAAACTGGCCAATTGCGAGTCGGGCTCGTACATCGATTCTTCCGTACGAACATGTAGGTATATAATTTAGCTATATAAGTAAGTAAAAGTTCGCCTATCGCGACATTTCATTATATGATGTAACTAAACATTTACGATTTTCACAACTTTTCCTTTATCTGTGCTGAGACGTTGCTTCGTACCAAATACAATCAAATTCATGGGAAGTCGAAATTTTGATTTCCTTGTGAGTTTCGAAAATTTGCGTCATAAGCAGCTGTATCTTTTGGTAGTATTAGCTTATAAATTAGATTTTTTCTTCGATCGAGATTTGAGTAAGAGTATTCGATATAAATTTCAGTCTCCACGTCAACACGTCTCCATCCACAACCGTAGTCCTATAAAGGTTCAGTTTTGCCTTTCGAGGAATGGAACTCTAACAATGATTAAACTACAAATTGGCCTCTAATCTAAGCTATATTCTATCAAAATAGATTCAATAAAAGCAATATTACACGCGTAGAAATCAACCGGGTTTAAAGCCATCACCAAGAGCCCAATAATAGCGCATTGTCATTAAAACGAGGAAATATTTACGAATTCACTATTATGGTAATTTATGAGGAGCAATAATTTCTAGTAATCATGCTAATTACAAAGTGGTTAATTAATCGTTGTGGCAACTGGATAATTTGTAGAGTTTGCTTTTACTTTTATGAAACGAGTTTAGACATCGGTGATGTGGAAAATTGATTTCTGTACACATTGTTGCTACATACAAGCTAAGTACCAAATAGCGAACACACCTACCCCCACCTTTTTCCACGCGTTGGCCCGGGCTCCTTTACAGAATAGACCATCTGCCTTCCTGCCAGGCAGCTCGTAAAAGGCGAGCAAAGGCTTACCGTCACTAGCACCGTGACATCTGACTTCGCAGCGACTCGGGCGTAGAGTTTCGCAGCGACTCGGGCGGATTGGTACCACCGCCTCACCTATTTCTGCCACCATAACGTCCAATACTTGCCGTTGACGTACGTGTTCCGGTTCGGAGGATAAAGTAGCCGGTAAACTTACTTTTCCTCGAGGCCTAACATCACGGCCTCAGGTTGGCAACGCATCATTAAATCCCTCTGCTTGTTTGCCTTCCATTATCATAAAAAAACCTCTCTTTCATTTGATAAATATTCAACTGCTGCTGTCTTGTGGAAGGTCAATGTTTCTATTGCATTCCTCCATGTTAATGTCGGCTTTCTCTTTCTACATTTAAACAAGCATTTACCTGTTAAAATCGGTTGTTTATTAATGTTAACTTACAAAAAGTAAACCATTCGGAAGAAAGTTTTTACGAGGACATGTCGGCAAAAATTTTCTTTTATTTTTTTTAAACTAATTCTTAGGTTGTAATACATACAACATAATGTTATAGTTATTAGAATAAGAAGCAGAAACAAAAATCCCGTAGACATTGCAAGTGGTACTTGAAAGCATTTTTATGAGCTACCACAGAATCGGAATCGCGGCCACACGCTGAGAAGATCCAGCAAAAAACACTCAGCGGGTTTGTCTTTTTTCAAAACTAATCCTAACATTATAGACTAAAAATAATACAAGTTAACTCGGAGATTTTGTAAACTTTCTTACATAATTTTGTTTTTTTTTTATTTCAAACTTATTTAAAAATAGAAACTTAAATTTATTGAAAACTTATTTTGCGTATCTCTATTTCATTTCAAAAACAAAAGAAAGAGACAGTGTACATTTACAGCAAGTTTCCGAAACGCCAATCAGCTGTTAAAATCATGTTAAACAATTGATAGAAAAAGGTGTTACTTTCCGGAATTCCATACTTAAATTCAAATTAAATACTTTTATTTGAATCATCCTAAACAGCTTTATGGTTCGGTTCGGTTTAAAAGTCTAAACCGAACTGGTGGAAATTAGCAGTTATGAAGAGCTAGATCGTAAAAGAAAATTGATCAACGTTTCGGAAACTGACTATTAGTGCTGTCTAATCAATTACTAGCAACGCTTCTACAGATTTACCATATATGAAATGTATTTATTACATTTCACATATTCCTAACATTAGAAACATGTTTGTGCAAATTACCAAAAAAAACTTTAATTTTTAGTTTTGCAAAAGGATTGTAGCAGTTTTGGATTATTGGGATTAGATATTTTTATGTTTCATGAAACCTTCAAAGAATTCAGAAAACGTGTGTTATTACATGTTTATTCATTCATGGAAATTACCAAAGAGTACTTTAATTCTTATGTACAATAAATACAAAGAAATTACAAATATAAATAATATGTAGTTTAAAACTAAACGATTAACAATAGCGACCTAGCAATAAGTATAAAAAGAAATAAAAGGAAAAGTTTGAACGAGGTGAACAGTTTGTAGAGTTAGTTTTTGGAGTAAGCCTTGTAGTTACATTCGTGGAATTAGTGCTGTATAATTACTTTGGAACAATGAACGCATTATTTTGTGAACATAATTGTGGGGTGTAAAAATGTTTTTATACTTGGATTAATTATTTCACAACATCGTGTCTAAACATTTTTTTAAGAATTTGTTATATTTCAGCCTGAAGAGGAACAACGAGCGGGCTCGTTGCCTCGACTGCCATCCATCACTGGTACCAACACAGTCCCGACCGGGCCAGTCAAATCGGCTCGGTACAGGGCACCTGGGTTCCGGACAGCTACGAGAGCTGCGTCGGCGCCAGGACTTCACGTACCGAGGAGACGACGTCCTCAGTCTATACCACAACAACTGACACCTGCCGCTCCCGCATCAGCGCCGAGCTTACAAGGTAAGTGTCCTGATATCTTAAAAAACATATTAAAATACGAAATAAGTATCTTTTACGTAAAATTTAGTAATTTTTAGTAAAATGTTTACGTACCAGAATTAATAATAAAAAGAAAATTATGTTGATAGCTATTTTCTCTTTTAACTATTTTAAATCGAGCCGAATTTTAGATTTTTTTTAAAATAGTTGTCGAATTTATCAAAATCGTTCCAGAAATCAGATTCTAACCCAAACAAACATAATAGGTAATAAAGAACGATGTAGTTGAAACAAATATTTAATTCTAGTGTGTGCATAAGATATATGCCCTAAAAATAATTAAGATTAGTTACTAGCATAATATATTGTCTACCTACATTAAAAATGTTTCTAAAAATTTATTACACGTGTGAAAAAGTACTCAGTTATAAAGTTTTGCATCAAAACGGTCATGGTCATTCATTTTTGAAAACTTTCATTCATTCACTTCGTTAAAATATAAATATATTATACGCAATGGTTAATTTGAGACAAGTGACTAGAATTCTAGGGATAGAAAATAGTTTTCTTGTTAGTTAAACATTAAAAGTTACAAGTTAAAAGTTAAAACATTAGTTACAGATGTAAATCCGTAATTTTTACCAAAAAAGAAAAAGGAAATTACAATAAAAAAATATTTTATACCAATCTTAATAAAATAATTAAAGGAAAAGTTAATTATGTGATAATTATATTCGCGGTACTGTATCTTCTCAACAATAATGATTAAAATTAATTTTCTGTAAAAAATGAGTTCTCCTATAGCGAGTTAACTCATAAACTAAACTTAACGATAAATCCGTTAAATCTCGGCGATAATACTCTTTACGCGCCAGTTACTGGTCACGGACTCTTGTTTTAGGTATTTCTGAACGAGGGTTTTGCTTGAGAGGTTTTACGCTAAAACAACTTTATGTCCACCATGATTTCTCTCAAAACTTTCACGTTGAAACAACTTGTAACGTAATGTGGAATTAAAAGTGAGAAGATAATTGGGAATATTTTAATTATATCTAATTCCCACTGTGATATCTGATTTTCTTTTGCCTTTGTTGGAATTAATCGTCTCTGTGGTTTAGCGGTCCAGCGTCGGACTTGAATTCGTGAGGTTCATGAGTTCGATCTCCTGGCCGGGCAAAAAAAAAAATAGAAAATGTGTATTTTAAATTTTCTATTATAAATAAAGTTGATCGAGATTGGATATGTGCCCGGTTTGCGATAGGCTTGCCACTTATCTCAATGTGGGACTTTGTCTTCGGCTAGTCGTGGGTACCCTGGTCTCTGCCTACCTCTTCGGGGATATGGGTATCAAGAGACTAAATTACTTTTTACTAATATTAGCGTCTCCTGTTTTCCTCGACAAAACTACTTAAATGGTTATCCTAGCATTAATCGGATCACTAAATCAGGAGGAGTAAAATGGGTTGTTTTTTCTAATAAATAATTCCTGGACAAGTTACACAAATTGAATCTAACGCCAAAGTAAGCAAATTATATGCTTGTGTTATGGGTGTTAGTCAACGATTAAAATACACAGAAATACTTTAATAGATACTAGAACAAATTTAATAAAAACCCAGATCTGGAATTCCAGACATCTAAATGTTCATCACACAAATGTGTGCCCCGTCAGGAATCGAACCCGAGCCTCGCGGTTGGTCGCGTATAGTATATATAATACTAGCCTTTCCGGCGAATAATCTACCACTGGATCTGAACTGATGGCTTATGACCTAAAGTTACAAAGGTGAAATAACTTCAAAATTCAGACGATGTCGCGGGCAAGTAATACGGTACAAAGAGGAATGAAAAGAATAACTATAATCGAAATATTTTAAAGCCTTATTCATTGAGAAGACGTTTATTCGTGTTTTACCAACGCAAAGCCTAAATGACCACAACCGCAATAATTATTGAAGCCGACACAGAAAATATTACCTAATGACAGCTAAAATTAATGATTATATTTAATGATTATTTAATTATATAATTATATAGCACTATATTTAATGATTATTTAATTGGTCTTATGTTCAATACACAATGTCTTAGATGTTGGCTCGACGTTTAGGAATTTACAACTCTGAGTAATGATGTTTTCAATGCTTTGAACGTGAAAATCGAAACGTAGCCTGTGTGTCGAATGTGTGTTAATATTGTTAGCCAAACCACAGTTAGGTAGATATTGTAGGCCAAATTACAATTAGCTCTTCTTGTGCTTGTTAATGATACATATTTTTGTTTATCTTTATTTAAAAAAGAAAGTCATATTGGTTAGTAGTCTATTTAAATTATGCGCTAGCGGTCCGGGTGTTGGACTTGACTGCATGAGGTCCTGGGTTCGAATCCCGGGTCGGCTAACATAAAGAATATTGGATTTTTCCAATTTTCTAATTTAAAAAAATGTTGGTTGGGATTGGAATTGTGCCCGGTTGGCGATAGGCTTGCCACCTATCACATTGAGGGACTTAGTATCTTCGGCTAGTCGTGGGTGCCTTGGTTGTACCTCTGCCTACCTCTTCCGGGATATGGGCGTGAAGATACTTTTTACTTTTAAATTATGCGCTTTGGCTATATTCGTCAAGCTTCGGAATTCCGAATGTATTATGTATATAGAGTTGGTAGTACATATAATTAATCATTTCGCTTAAATTGAGATTAGGTCAACCAATTTAACAATAAAAGTATAAAGTGTAAAAAGAGTAAAAAGTATAACTCAAGATAGGTTAAACCAACCAATAAAATGAAAATTTATGGGGGCTTGAAGACGGATATAGAATACTGCTTTATTCCGTTCGATTTCGAGAACACTAACATGACATTTTATTTTCTAAATAAACTAATACATTTACACAAAGATTAGTAAAATCACTTCAATTACTAATATTAATGTCTGTGAGTACAATGTTAAGATAATTGAGGTAATATTGTTACTTCAAATTTTACTTTGAAACATAAAAATACTTATTTTAAAGGAAACGAAATTTAATTACTAGATATTATGAATAATAATTGAATATCGTTATTTTTAGCCTTATTTAAGCGGAAAAAATAAAATTAGCAATTTTTTTTAAATATGACGTCCATTTTTCTTTAATTCATTAAATCCAGACGGTTTGCTTGTTTGAAATTCCGCAAGCACGCATAAACTTATAGATACGCTGAAGTGTAGTGGAATCCAAAGTAGCGAAAGCTGCTGGCTAGAGACAGTTTATATAGTAGGGGAGCCCAAGAGGGGATTTTTGAACTAACTCAGGCGCGTCAGATTAAGATATGGGAGATACTCTGTACCATTGTTGAACACCTCCATTATGTATCAAATATCTACATAGAGACGTGCATGTAGGGTTGTCTGTCTTATTTTTTTGGCTTGGAAATATACTCGCGCATGTCAGATTAAAGTACGGCAAGCTTATTGCATGCCAATAAGTCCATGTTTAAATTTTCTGATGATTTGGACAAGACGTACGGGAGTAGGAGTTTCAGAAACTTACAAAAACCAAGTTATATGTGCTAATCGTCCATTACAGCAATCTGTCTGATTGACATATTTCTGTCATCGGAGACACATTAGACATATATATTATTAATATCTGATAAGTTCGGCTATGATCAAGTGACTGAAATTGCTATTTTAGCTTCTAGACACTTAACGCACCGCTAAAAAGTAAAACCTCACATGACCTTTTTTACTCTCCACAATTTAATCGACAAAGTGCAATGGGTCCCAATAACGCTGGAGTTACTACACATTTCGCATCGCGGGCTCCCCTACTAATACCATTTGTATTAGAATCGCCACACCGTTTCGATTGTCTTGACCAGGTTAGTAAGTAAAAAGTGGACCTAACTGTTCTGTAACAATTTTTCTTGGCAGTCAACATTCCTCTGTACGCGTGGCGATACTAATGTCTTTGTACTTATGTAAAATATGTTGGCCTTAATCCCCATTCTCTATTCTGGTTCGCGATATCTTGTACCTATTTGTTACTCAATTGGCTTAAATACATTAAAATGTTAACAAATTTTTCAATGAACATTTTCTAGAACTTTCGAAACTCAGAACACATATTTAAATCTCAAAACCTGAAAAATAAATATTTAGGAGTATTTAACACCTAAAGACACCTAGACACAGTGGTAGAGTTGCGACCGTACTCAAACACGTTACTTAACATTTAACATGTCATTAAGTCACAGTTTTGTATAGTCGACTTACGACTGATTAACAAATAATTGACGTCTCTGCGTGCGGCTGTTAGTCTTTTTTATACCTTTTAATAGAAAAGATGTAATCTTAAACAAATATATAATAATTTATTATTTTATCCATGTTATATTAATTCATGACAAGAACTTATAAGGATCACACACACAAACATCCATGTTTGTAAAATTGCATTGCATTGCATAAACTCCAATGCAGAATCTTAGCAAAGTATGAACAAAATACTGCATTAGACATCAACGATCCCAAATGTAATTTTAGTGCGAAGTAAATCTCTTAGGACTGACTGACTTGCGTGTGTGTGTGTGTGCGTGTGTGTGTGTGTGTGTGTG
>NJDC01002526.1:22204-33550 GCA_002245475.1 Calephelis virginiensis
GTGCCAGTGTGTGTGTGTTTTTGGAATCATAACATTTTAACGGACAGACCAATTTCGAACTGATATGATCGCGGTGGTTCTTAGCTAAAATTAAATCTATTAAATTTAAAAGACTGAAAACAATTAACAAAACAACAAATAAGAATAAAATTATTATTTGATATGATATGATATTTTCCATCGTAGGCTTATGGTAAAACTTCCAAATATTCATATATTTAGATGAAGAAACACTTGTACTGTTTTACGTATTACTTATAATTTATTATTTTGTAAATAGCCTACCGGTTTCGCTTATAACAGCATCATCAGGGCAAAAACTAAAACTAAGTTTATTATTATGAAATGTAAAATAAAACAAGTTAACTTTAGCCAAGTCAGCGTAAAAGCAGAAGGCAACATTTTACCCTATCTTTAAAAACATTGATATTTGAGCGAGTTCTAAATATTAACGGAATAGGAATAGAGTAGTAGTAGTAACGGCTTCAATAGTTGAAAAGAAAGATCATCACATTATTGTAGTGTTAATATAATAATAATCATTACAAATATTACTTGCCAAGACCTAGTATGACATAAATCCTACTTCTAAGATAACATTTGTGAATGTTACAGAGAAGTCTGTTTATTCAAAACATTTTTTTCCACTTGTTTTTGGTTTGCAAAAAAAGAATACAGTCAAGTTAAAAATATATCTTTTGAAAGTTGGTTGAAAACATGTTGTTTAGTTTATAATCTCAATTTATAAAAGTGTTCAAGAACACAACTGGACAAGTCTTTGCCCTTTCAAACTAAACGTTAACCGGTTTATTTCTGAGTAATGTTTTACCTTATTTTCCGTGTGCTTATTCGATGATAAAATAATACTGCTTTATACCCGGTTTCTATAATCAACGAACCGTAATTTGTGAGTATACCTGACCATTCGTATTTAAACTGAAAGCAACGAGGCGTATAGTTCCTCAACTGTTTTAAGCGATTTGAGACCAGAGACCGTACTTAGATATCTTATTGACAGACATCTTAATGGTTAAATTTATACACAACTAGCGGCCCGCCACGGCTTTGCACTGTTATGAAATATACATCTTCCTCTTCAATCACTTTATCTATTTAAAAAAAAACGCATCGAAATACGTTGCGTAGTTTTAAAGATTTAAGCGTACAAAGGGACATAGGGACAGAGGAAACGACTTTGTTTTATACAGGTTGGACCAAAAGTCCGTTTAAATTTTTGGACTTTTGGTCCACCTTGTACTATGTAGGAATACTGACGTCCGAAAATAGTATTTTCTTAGTATAAAATAGTATTAAATATTTAGTTAGTTAAGTATTAAATAGTTTTCTGAGATATAGGGATAGAATGTTAGTATTACAGATTCACCCAACAGGAAGAAATCAATACCAGAATTTAAACAACTACCTTATTTTTTCTTCACGCCATAAAATTAATATGTACCTCGCCATTGTCACGCATTATACTTACGAAAGAAACCTAGCAATATAACCAGGTTATGTTAATCATTAACATCTTTGATTTAATAGTGTCACTATTAGGAAATCTTTCACCTTGTTTGCGGTCGAAGACCATAAAAACTGTGAATGTATGACGTAATTTGTATATAACCGAAAACGTGTTCCTGTTTGACATTTGACCAATTACTAAGTTTATGCAGGTGGCATTTCTTCAGCAGGTGTGTCCTCTTATCACATGTTTCGTAACAGAAGACGCCGATTTCGTATTTCGTTGATATTATTACACAAATTTTGTGATCATAAAGTGTTATTATCAAAATGTCACTGCGTGATTCCGAAATCGTTGACCGCCTCGTTGGACTCGACCTAGCTTGCTAGCGTACACGCCTAACCGCACCGGTCAACCGCGAGGCTCGGGTTCGATTTCCGACGGGGGCAGGCATTTGTGTGATGAACATTTAGATGTCTGCATTTCCGGGTCTGGGGGTTTATTAAATTTATTCTGGTATCTATTTAAGTATTTTTTTGTATTAGTACCATTGACCTAACACCCATAGCACAAACACATAATTTGCTTACTTTGGAGTTAGATTAGGTGTGTGACCAGGAATATATTTATTAATATGTATTTCCTACTAACTGAGCCGAAAGACGTATTGCTTTGATTCAAATGAACCTTCTTCTGATAGTAACTAACACAACAAAAAAAACAGAATTAGTCTATCCGTTCATGCCTGTAAATGGCTTTTTCATATAAGACTAGTAGATCTGGCTAACTTTGAATCGTTAGAAATTACCAGCTACTATCAGTTTGTATGATAAAAAATTAACAAGTTGTTTTCCCCATTTTCCTTGCATTTTTTTTCGCTTTGTCTCTTCGCCCGACAATAAGTAACATATAAAAAAAAAGAACCAGCAAAATTAGTCCATCCGTTCTGGCGTGATGCGATGACCACGGGAAATATGGATTCATTTATATTATTTATTATTATTATTATATATATTATAATTTATCACACTTATCTCAGTTTGGCGCAACATTTATATAAACAAGAAAGTGTCAAGTTTGCTATGTTTTATTCACCTAAATCATATAACACTAGTTGCCTTAAATCTGAATGCCTTTAGACTTACTTTACTTTAGACCAGTGGTTCCCAAAGTTGTTTGGGCTACGACCCATCTAAAAAAAGCTCCCAAACTCGGGACCCACCTCTAGGATATATGAATAAAAGACTAAGGTTAAACTATTTTTTTTATTATTTAAATAATTTATTTATTTAATTAAGTCTTCATTAAATAATTACATAAAAAATTAGAAGAATTAAATTGTCTGTCGTATGGTGTATCATCGGTAGGGTGGTGTGTTATTCTACAGGCAGGGCCCACTCAATATAATATAGTTTGGGAAATCCTGCTCTAGACAAGTATCTTGTGTCACTTAAGCCAAACTTCATACAAAATTCGGGTTTGCTATATATCTATGGAAGATCCGCCTCTTATTACGTACTATTTATATACATCTGATGAATGTCCAAGTATCAGTAGAGTGATTTTGTGGATTTTTTTTTAAGTAATATTACTCGGTCAAAAGCTGAAAATAGAAATTCGAAATTAGTTTATTATTATAACAGTCAACAAAATACAATAAAATTTATTGAGATATTAAACCTTTATTGTCTTATAATGAACATGGCGTTAAGTACTCCAAGGTTCAAACCCGGCATCGTAGTCATTACAATGTGACACAGACTATAATATCAACAATATTTTACTTCTACGTTAGTCCACGTTTATTAATAGACGATTATAGTTTCTTGTTTCGTTCTTATTCTTCGAATACTTTTCGACATGTTTCTTGTATTAAACAAGTCGTATTGGTCCAGGCTCCTTTGCAGAATAGACAATCTTCCTTCCTGCCAGGCAGCTCGTAAAAGGCGAGCATATGCTGACCGTCACAAACACCGTGAGATCTGATTAGGTGCTAGAGTTTCGCAGCGACTCGCCGGGATTGATGCCATCGCCTTATCTGATCTCGTCGCCATAACTTAAGTGCTTGCCGTTCACGTGTTCCGGTTCGGAGGGCAAGGTAGCCGGTAATTTTAGTTGTGCTTGAGGCCTAACATCCCGGCTTCAGGTTGGTAACGCACCATTACCACCTCTGGTTAGACACCAATTAAAGTTATTCGTTCGACGACGTCTTGTGACGTGTGCTTAGAATAGAAAACTAGCAAAGTAAACAATAATTGCTGCTTTGTTTCAATTAAAGAGGTACATCGCACAATATCAGAAAGTTCTACTTTAACTTTTTTTAAAAATCTCTTTAGGCGGCGTGAATTTCTTACCATGAAGAAATACGTCTGCTAGTTTGCCTTCCAATATCATAAAAACAGATAAAAAACAAAAATGTAATGTTCTGATCCGGAAACGTCTTAGTTATCTATTAAAAGTAATAATTATTATTCTCTAAAATTATTTCATTGTACTCAGACATTCACTCTTTTATAATCAAATATAGACATTATAAATACACGACCACTTGGAAGTAATATTCTAAAACTCTAAATATCTATTAAAAGTAATAATTATTATTCTCTAAAATTATTTCATTGTACTCAGACATTCACTCTTTTATAATCAAATGTAGACATTATAAATAAACGACCACTTGTAAGTAATATTCTAAAACTCCAAATATCGTAAGCTACGTAACATGTAATTCACCTTTCTGTTTCATTATGCATATAATTGCAGTTTGTGAACTAATTTACATACAAATTACTGATATTGAAATTAAATATTCTACCAAGAGTAGGTAATTTCTATAAATCTAAACTTGCTTATATAACATGCTCCTAATCGCTTTATGAATAGTTTAAACGCAGTTAAACTGTAAACAAGTCTCCTTCGATTTCTATAATTAATTCATCTACTTACATAAACGTTTAGCATGTTCCTCAATTTTCTTGGATTTCCAGATCCTCATTCTGATCAGATTTAGACTTGGTAACAATATAAATAAAAAGTCTTTAGCCAGTTACATGTTATTATGGATTTAAATCGTGTTTTACGAGTCTTGGATACCCATAAAATTGTCCCTAAAATATAAATTGCCCAGGCCGGTATCACCGAATGGTTTTGACATCATCAGTTATAAATATTTTTTAACGGGTACCAGTCGGTCTGTCTGTCATTTAAAATAGTTCAGAACGTGAAACAAGGCAAAAAGTATCTTCGTGCTTATATCCCTGGAGAGGTTTGCAGAATTATAAAACGAAACGTAAAAAGAATAAAACTAGTCAGAGCGTCATTTCAAAAATATGCTGTTGTAATTGTTTTCAATAATAGTATCTAATGATATCGAAACTACTCAGTGATAATTTAAGAGATAGAACACTTGGAGTGGAAAGTGTATGAAGATTAGATATAAAAAATAAGAATAATGTAACCGTAATGGATTTTGTGAAGATTGCTAGTAGTATATAATATATGCTCTTCAAAGTATTTAGCACCAACAAAGCAACGGATAATTTTAACGCATATTCTAATCTCAGTAGCTTAACTGGCAGAAACTCGTCAGCGACAAATATTGGGGGTTTGATTTATATCGAAATTTGTTTTCTAGAAGTTTAATCGAAATTTACATCGAAAGATTCTAGTTGAAACTCTGTCTGATGCTTAAGACATCATGAGTGTGACGATATTGTTCGCTGGAAAGTGGCCAAGTTCCGATCATGTGGTAGTTTTTTTTTAGTACATAGACGCGTCATAAAAACTTCTGGTGTAGTTTTTGTAAAATAAATATTTTCTTATTCGTATTCAGTATAGCTACATTCATACATATTGTATTAAAATTATCATAATCCATAACAGAATCGTCAAGGGCAGTGTTCTTGTACAAACGTAATAATGATAATATAAAAACGTGTTTCGCATGCTACTTCACTATTAACATTGATGCAAACCATAGTTTTGCTGATTACACTTATGTCTCACTGTCGTTTTTTGGTAAGCGATCAACTTAAATAAGAAGTTTTAGTTATTGCCGCATTATAAACGCATCCAATTGCTATTATTGATGTTTTGGCGTGAATTTTCTCCGTGTTGGTCCGGGCTCCTTTGCAGAATAGACCATCTGCCTTACGAGCTATCACTAACACCATGACATCTGACTAGGTAGTAGAGTTTCGCAGCGACTCCCCGGATTGGTACAACCGCTGTACCTATTCCTGTTGCCATAACGTCGTGACGTGTCCCGGTTTGGAGGGAAAGGTAGCCGGTAAACTTACTTTTGCTCGAGGCCTAACATCCGGCCTCAGGTTGGAAAAGGCACCATTACCACCTTTGGTGTCTCTGGGCGGCGTGAATTTCTTACCATCAGGAAATCCGTCTGCTTGTTCGCCTTGCAATATCATAAAAAACAAACTTTATACAAACAGGATATCTGCATTCATTTCGTTTATTTGGTTTAAAATATCAGTCAGAAAGTCGATATTATTTTTCAATAATGTAACTATATATAAAACGGCTTTGAAAATTCGTTCAGTAATTTATTAGTTACGAACGAACAATTTAGCATCTAGTTATAATAACTAACTGTTACTTGCTACTTCACCTGCGTTATACATTCATAATAAAAAACTGTTGCGATTAAAAAAGTGGGCTATGTCCACCTAAGTGTTTCTGTGTAACAATTTTAGTTAAGTTTAGTTAAGTAAACAAACACATTTCCACATATAAATTATTAGTATGACCTGCTTCTACGTGAGCACAATTTAAATTGAATTATTATCTATGTTCGTGCGTATCTTTGGTATTGGGCTCCATAATTTCAACTGACCCCTTATTAAAAAAGAGGATGTTCTGAAATTTAAAAAAAAAGTATCTTCACACCCATGTCCCCGAAGAGTAGGCAGAAGCACAACCAAGGCACCCACGACTAGCCGAAAACACTAAGTCCCACAAAGTGATAGGTGGCTTACCGCCAACCGGGCACATATCCAAATCCGAGCAACGTTTATTTTTAATAGAAAATTTGAAAACCCCAATTTTCTTTTTCTTGTCCGACCCGGGATTCGAATCCGGGACCTCATGCAGTCATGTCCAACAACCGAACCGCTAGACCACAGAGGTCTTAAATTTACTCCATGTTTTTCAATTTTTTTCATGTTTCTTTAGACCTTTCTACAGGATTCACGGTGATACTTCATTCTTATCAAAATAGTTTACATAGACATCATTATATTGAAATGATTTGTAATTTTATTGAATTTGTAAAATTAGCTAGTAATATCAGATATGCAGATGAGTTTTGTAATGGTAAAAAACTACGTCGCCTGAAGATCTGATGCATCGTTTGGTTTACTTATCGTGCTGGATGCATTTGACTAGCGGATGACATTTAACCGTATAATGACGGCTTCGTGATCCTCGCCGTGGTCGTGGCGGCCCACACAGCTAAGAAATAAGTAGGTAATGTGTTATGCCAATGGCCTCTCCGTTTGACACACATTTGGAATTTGAATGTGGGAGTAGCACGTGCTTTGCTAACACTTCTTATTTTTAAGATTACCAACCGACTTCTAAAACGGGGAGTGATAATTCACTACACAAATTTTTGATTAAATTTTGTTTCAAATGTACTATTTTCATTTAAATTTGATTGAGATAGTGATTTTGTTATTATTATTAAATATTTTATTGCACACAAAAAAACAAACATTCACAAAATACAGGAGAAAGTAAAAATGCACAAAAGGCGAGCTTATCTCTAACTAAAGAAATTTCTTCCAGCCAATCCAAAAACAAATAAAGCTGTGAAAATAAAATGGAAGACATCGTGTACAAAAAAAATACCTATAGCTACAAATCAATAAAAATATTATAATAATCAAGTATGTAAAAATAAAACAGGTACAATTATCATTATTAAAATATCTTTGTAGGATAATATATGAGTATGTTATTGTGTCAACGATAAGTAATGTTCCTTCAATATTTTCTTAAAAGTAGGTAAAGAAGGGCTGTCACGAATCACGACAGGAAGGGAATTCCACAATTTGACTAATTGAAAAGAAAAAAATATAGAATAACAATTCGAGTGCGTTACCACAAAAATACGCAATATTTTATTTTCTGTATCTTGTATTTGTATTTTCTTTTTCTTGACGACATAATATAGTATTAACTAACTTTCGTTTTAATATTTTACTATTAAATTGAAATGAAAGTTGTTTCGTGCAATGTCATTACGTTTAAATTATAATAAATAAAAGCAGTAATAAAAATATGGTTCAGAATTTTCCCAGCTCACAATTCTGAAAGAAAACTCGGAAGTTATTGTTAAAGCCGTAACATTTTTTATCGCCTTGTAACCATTACCGCCACGTTAATAATAACTTTATCGACATGTTATTAAACGCTTTCACTTGGTATTTCTCACAATCGGTTTAGAGATTTAATCAATGTTGCTAAAGTTGATGACTAACGGTCAATATTAATAATCAATCCTAATCCAAATCTTGCTGTCCAAGATTGATATTTTGATCCATTTTTATGTTATCGCTTGCCAATAACTTATCTATGGACAGGAGAAATATGGCAATTAGGTATGGGATAGGCCGCCGGATACGCAGCTATCTAGATTGCTTGAAATCCATTAGATTGAGATACATTATTAACATTGGCCGTTAATGAACAATTACGTAATATGTAACCAAGTTCGGTATCTGGTTGGAGTGTTGCACAAGAGCTTAAGTGTGACCACGAACGACATTTTGGCATTCGTGGCAAGAGGTTAACTCGTGTAATTGCCTTAGAAAGGTAATCATCCACACGCACTCTTTTGACGGGTCGCATCTCGTTTTCCACTTCCGAAATATTACTTCAATTATAGTAGTACTATTTAAATTGTGCGCTTCGGCTATATTCGTCAAGCTTCGGAAATCCGAATGTATTTTAAAGATATATCTATATATAGTTGTTATTACGTAATTAATAATTTCGCTTAATTTTAGATTAGGTTAGCCAATTTAAAAATAAAGGTATAAAGTGTAAAACCGAAGCGTATAATTTAAACAGTAGAACTGTATGTATATTATATCGTATGTATATTACCAATGATTTTTTTAATTCTGTTAATATAAAATGTTGTTTTGTGAAACGTTAAAAAAAAACCTAGTGATCATCTTGTGATCTTTTTATAACATTATAGCTTATTTTACATTTTTGGAAAATATATTAATATCCCTACAAGTTACACAAATAGAATTTCGCCTCAACGTAAGCAAAATATCTGCTCTTGATATGAGTGTTAGCCAGTGACTCTAATAATTAGATATTCTAAAAAAGATGTCAGAATAAATTTCATAAATGTTATCTACAGTTCATAAGTGTTAGATCAAACCTACTTCTGTTACTGCTGTTAATAATAAGATTATTAATACAGTCTGATTTATAATACCAACTGTCAAAAATGCAGTTATTTTTCTAAATTTAGTAAATTCTCTCTCTCTCTCTCTCTCTCTCTCTCATTTACAAAACATTTACAAAAAAACTCTTTTTATAAATGTTGAAAGTAAAAGTTCCAGTTACTGGATTTATACAAAAGCATCGTAACACTACATCACCTGTTACCTGATCCCTAATGGCCAATACAATACATTTTTGAGGAATTCTTTTATATATTTATAACAATGATGAAAACCATTCACTATTTCTAATGCCAGTGAGTAAGCATTTATCAGAATGTCGCACTCGCAGGCTATGGGTGTATCTTGCAATCGCGGACATTCTTGGGAAATGCCGTGACTTCTTAATCAACAAACTGGTTTCCATATCAAGATTGAAGTTTACACATACTAAATGTATCATTAATATATTTATAACTCAGTCGATTGATTGGAAAATAGCGACCCACATTCACTTAACACGTGTGTGTTAAGAACAAGAGTAAAATTTACTTAAAACATGTTAGATAACTGATTTGCTTTTAGCGCTATATTTCAGTACTCTCAAGATCACTTATGTTTAATGTTATTACGAAATAGTTTTCTTTAGAAAAAATGCTTTCGAGAATGTATAAATTATCTATTCTTTACATGTTTTTAAATAACTCTTATTGTTTAAATAATTCACTTTATTTAACACTTTTGGTTACGTTAAAGGTAACTGGATTTAACATTTGCTGTAAAATTGAATCCAGTTACTGTTTTACTTTATACAGCATTATTTTAACGTTCAATATTTATTTGATAGTAACCGAAAACTGTAGAAGTGATAGTGTAAAAATAAAACCCGTTGGCTTAAATGTATCAAAAGGTTATTAATAAAGATAATTGTGAAACAGTACAAATGTACAATAACCACTTTGAATTTTAGCGCAGCTCAAATAATTGTCAAACTCCGTCATTTATATATGGGCCCCAAATATAGAAGACATTTGGGGCCTTTCTAGTTCCATGCCCTTGTAAAAACCAGTTCATCGGTAGGCTTTATGTAAATCTAAAGAGTAGATTTAAAACGCACACAAGTAAATGTTTAAGTGAGGAATGCCTAAAATTAGATACATATACGTATTACGTAAACTTGCTGCCCTCATGACTCTCAATTTTTTTTTTTTTGCAGAACAGGGTTACAGATTGGGATGTTTATATGTAGTAAGAGTAGGTATAGGCTTTTTTTCATCATTTTTTCGCATGCAATTTTATTTAAAAAAATATACTTAAATTACAATTTTTGTTTTAACATAAAGAATTATTTAAACAAGTGGTCGCTCATTGGTCGAAATTCGATCATAACAAATTTTAATACCTTGTTAATAAGAACGCCATCTTCATTTTACTTTGTTTCCAAACTGTATGATTGAGTTTGTGATTGAATAATTATTCAGAGGCTTTTTTCTACTTTATATCTGTTATATACGTGATTTATCACTAATAAAATGAGAAATAATTAATATGTTGCTTTCTTATTTCACCCATCACTAGATTCAAATGATAATAACATTATCGTTTTACCTGCCTTAAGAACCAATTGTCGTATTAGTGGGACCTACGGGAATCGTATAAAATATCCTTTCCGTTCGTCCCACCAAACATTATGGTGGGGCGGACGGGAATACAATTTTAATATGTTATTAAATTCCCGTTTGTCCCACTGGCGGGACAAAGCTTGGTGGGACGAACGGGAATAACACCGAAACTCTACCACCTAGTCAGATGTCACGGAGCTTGTGACGGTAGGCCTATGCTCGCCTTTTACGAGCTGCCTGGCAGGAAGGCATATGATCTATTCTTCAAAGGAGCCCGGATCAACACGGGGTCTTTGTATTTGTTAAATGTATTACAATATATAATTAGTTCTCTATACATATTTATGTTGACTGATACCTATATCACAAACATATCATGAGAATTGTTGAAAGATATTTTTTTATATATTATCTACTATATAGATATGTCTAAGATTGTAATACGTTTTAAATAGCTCACGCTGGGTAAGATTTACGGGTAAATAAAAAGAGGTAACCAAGTACCGAGGCCAACCACTCACCAAATGACGTAATGTAGGATATTTAAACAATAAGTTTTCTTGGGCGAGACGTTATCACGATATACGTTTTAGTTCTGACGTACAATGATCGTTACTGATAAGGTTTGTCAAATGCTTACGTGATACGTGACTGCTTGTGAGTCTGTATGTTAATTTTGTATTTTTTTTTTGTTATTAATTTGCAAAAATCAAATAAAACACTCGATCACTATACCATTTATAATGTAACTAGCTGTTGCACGCGCCTTTGCTAGCGTGGCATTTAATAAACATATTAGGTAGGTAGGTATCTTCACGCCCATATCCCCGAAGAGGTAGGC
>NJDC01002526.1:46586-59937 GCA_002245475.1 Calephelis virginiensis
AATGTAGCCTGTGGATACAAACAATTCATTAGTTGGAATATATTTGGTGGCTGTGTCCGTGACACACATATACTGTATTAAAACTCGACCAAATACGACACATATCTTAATAAGTAAACAAAAAGGTTGTGCGATAGGATAGTTCTCACGATTACAATTCGCTCACCTTTACAAATAGTTACTTACAGCTTCTACTATTTTTAAGTATGAAATGTCGAGATTCTAAGAAGAAAAAGAAAAAAAAAAAGAAAATTATTTATGTGCGGAATATGTGTAAATGAGATGTTACAAAAATATTTAAGTATATCAATATATTCTACTGTATTTTAGTGTGCAAATCCTATCCTATTAATATTATAAATGCGAAAGTTTGTAAGTATGGATGTATGGATGTTTGTTACTCTTTCACGCTCGAATGGCTGAACGGATTTGTATGAAATTTGGAAGACAGATAGATTGTGACCTGGATTAACATATAGGCTATTTTTAATCCCGATCGCACACCGGGTTTCTGTGAAAACGCGGGCGAAGCCGCAGGTAGCAGCTAGTATTTTAATATTTATAAAAAATATTATTTAATTACATAAGCTTTAACTTTTAAGCCAACTGCTAACTAGTTTAATTATTTATTTCCAAAACATTTTAAAACTAATTAAATTGAACCTGTCTACCGTAAAGTACCAGGTAGGTAACAAGTAAACTGTTCTACAGCAGCTCGCCTGGATTATACCGCTGTGATAACACTTTCTGCTGCCATAACGTCAGTGTTCAGAATTGTCATAGTGTGCTAAGATCCCAGCCATGTCGTAATCGTCTAAAGACATCAGTAATATCTAAAGTGTCTTATGTTGGAGATCTTCTAATGGTAAGAAATGCATAACCACCAAATTTGCAATGGTGCGTTGCTAACCCTTAGCCTTAGCTGGTGTGTTAAGACTATTCCGTAACTCATGTATTCTACCTTAGATATTTCTTTAAACGGAAAAGTGAAAGCGTGTCTTCAATCGGTCTATAGATATTTTTTCAAATTTAATATTATGCCTATATAATAATAACTACACATGAACTTATGTCAAAATACATAAAATGTTTAAACACATAACAACCATAAATGGAATAATTAGATTGACCTATGAATCATCAATTTCATTATTCCCAATGTTGTGTTCGTTTAGTCAGCAGGACTACTATAGAACAACAAATATGTTTGAATGCAATATCAGATAATACGTTGGCGCTACCCACATGTTTTTTTCGAACAAGTTATTACACCATATATAATTTAGATATGAAAAATACTACAAAAAACATAATTTAACCTTGATTTTCAGGTATTTATAGAAAATTCTAGTTTGCATTGCTTAACATTCGAATCGATTCAATGTTATAACAATCTTATTAACATACACATTAAAATGACATTATAGGAACAAGTTCTGTGTAGTCTATTTAAGTGGGGAAGGAACTAAACAAGTTTTAGTTACATCGGTAATTCTCTCACGATCAACGCATAATGGGTTGCAAGTTTTAGTACATTATTACTTAAAGGTTGCAAGTGTGTCGCAATTAAAACGGAGTAGAAAAATATAAATTGTGACTTTGTTATCATAAATTGAAAGTGTAAATTTTAAAATGGGTAAAAATGACAATGATGTAAACTGTTGGAATTGTTTTGGAACATATGAAGAGTTGGAGAAAGACAAAGAAAAAGCGGGAACAGAAAAACCAGTTACGTTAAAGAAAATACGTGAAGAACATCGGGAAAAGTTTAAAGTGTATGCGTTTTTAGCATCTGAATTGTCGAAACCTAAATCTGTTCCATTGAAACAAAAAGTTACCGAACATTACCAGGTTGGTAAAAAAATTGAAAACAAAATTAGTGGTGAACTAAATTCTCCAATTTTGATAAGTGACTCTGTGGTTATTGTTGATACTAAAGATGTAAAGAAAAGTCAACATCTTAGTGAGAGTTTACAAGAGAAAAAGGTAAATATCGATGCTAAAACGAGCTTCAATTTTGATGACGAAATCGGCCATAATCTCTCATCAGAATCAATAAGAAAGGTGTCATCCAATGTGTCGTTTGCTCATAGCACTCCTAATAACAAAGTGCACTTTACTCAACGAAAAGCGGTATCTTTGCAGCCATCCATAGAAGACATCACTAGTGGCATAAATAATTTAAGCTTAAAACAATTGGGAGAAACTCAGTCCCTGTCGTTTACATCTAAAGACACACCAGACAGGCCGCTAAAGAAAAATATTGTTAAAAAAAATGTTACACTTTCAAAAGTGGTACCTCCACAAGATTCGACAAAATACTCATTAGGTAGAAATTTAAATCTAGTTTCTGCCAGGAAAATAGAAAAAAGTATTGAACAACAGATAAAAAAGACTTCACCTCAAACATCGATAAAAAACAAGCAGGATAACCTTGTAAGAGCTAATACTGCTCCTGAATTTGACAAAGTTGTTGGAAATCAGTCCGATACCGTGATATTAAAATCACCAACAACGGATACATCAGACAAAAGTTTGAAATGTAGTACTATTAAAGCATCATCGTTTTATAGCAATGATGCAAATACGTTAGATAGAAAGAAAACTGTGAAATCAATTCTGAAATCTCCGTTAGAAAATCACCAACAAACTGATTTGCAATATAAACACCTCAGTACTGAAAAAGTAATATTTGATCAAAATACGGAAGGAAAGACTGATAATAGCTCTAACGCTTCAGAATCAGGATATGCAGGTTCTTTGGAAACAGTAACTAATTTGCCTGCTAGTAGTATTTTTAAGAAAAACTTGAAAACAACTAGTTTGGGACGTGTTAATAGTGAACAGATATCACAAGAATTAGCTAATTATAAATACCCAGTGACCTCCAAGCTACGTAAAGGACTTTTTTCGAGTGTAACCTTTTTGCCGAAAAAATGTCGTTCTGAAGGTATAAATTTTACTATTTCACATTGGTTATTCTATCATAATGCACATAAAGTCTATTAATACATCGCTCTAATTGCTGGCGTTATTCATTTAGTGTATCCTACATTGGCTCGCAGATTGTATCGGCATTCTGTACGTAACAGGAAACAAACACGCAGGATGTGATAAAATGTGGATTTATGGTAGTTTTATTTTAAACCAAATACTTAACAACTTGGTGCAGTGTTGGTCGCGTTTAATAATATTTTAACGAAATGTCATCCGTTCGCATTACATATAATAATCCTCATTACGATTCTGTGAAAACAAGTGCAGTTTATGAACCAGTTAATATCTACAGCGTAGACTCCAGAGATTTTAGAGATCAAGAAAAACCGTCCGTTATAGAAAATTGCTTTCGAATATGCTGTTTTTGTTTCAAAACAAAGCCATCGGATGTAAAAGATAGTCCTTTAGATGATCCCAATTCTTCACTGGAGGGACACTCGGGCAGAAGTTACACTTTAAATAGACCAATAACTCAAAGTTCTATTCCTACATTGACTGTCTCTAGATTTTTGGATAATGATTCTCAAAGTTCATGCACAATACTTATAGATCCAGAAGCAGCTACAGATGAGAAAAATGCTAAAGTAATATCACAAACTGAGGAGCTCGTCAATTCAGGAATGTGTGATGGTAGCAATCCTGTCAAAGCTGGTGAGAAAACGTCGTTCATTCTCGAAGTGCTGACATGTCGAGAGGCTTTTTTAAAATCTTTAGAGTGGTGCGAAAATTCTCTCATGAGAAATAAAAAGTATCGCCAAATCAAACGAGATGATTGGCTTGAGTTAAGGAACCACGGTAGAAACCCTAAGGTTCTATGTGCACCTGTCCTTCTAATACACTGTTTTGTAGCTAAACATATATTGCACATACTTTTAACTTTTAGTACTTTCGATGACTTTATAGGTTTCTATGTCATTTAGTGCTTGTAGCATAGTAGAGTATAAGAGTAACCGAAAGAAATGTCAAGTAAAGTATATAAGTATATACGTTATATTTATTATTCATTTAACCTCTAACAACATTTGCGGTTTAAGCAAGTCTTATAACGCAGTTAAAGAATGTATGTGGTCACTAGACAGTAAATGCAAATACTAACGTTCTCAAACAAAACGACTTATTTTATTCAAAGTTAAAAAATTGTACCTAATGAATGTAAATTATAAAGTTTTCTTGAAATGATTGCTAATATACAATCATATGTTTACTCTACACTCCATCTTGTTTGAATTGCACTACTGTAGCACTGATTGATTTATGATGATTGAATGTTTGTACTTTAAATTTAATATGTGAATACTTATCACTAATCCTTACAAATACTAAATCCACGACCTTACTGATTAATGTTTTGCATTTTCTTGATAAGCTATAGCTTTTTAGCTAGATAATGTTATACGTAATATAATATTTCATATTTGTGTAGTATTAGATCAGGCAACAAGTGATGTTTGCCATTAAATAAGGTTTATCTGTTGATTTAATTTTTTGACATTTTTAAAAAAATAGCTCATGTAGCTTCCTTTTGGCACCTTTTATAGTAGGAAATCGTTACACTACTGAGTGATATCTTCCGTTATAATTATAGGTATAAAGGTTTAGAGTACTGCAAATGTGAAATAACTTACTCGGTGTCTACTATTTCATCTCTTATTGGTGCCAAAACCTGAACTTATTGATGCTTCTAACCTACTGAGCCAAATAAATAAATTGAGCCATTTATTAATTTATTGTTTATTGTTTATTTATTTGCCTTCAGTAGTGTACATATTAGGTCTTACATTCTATACAAGTGCTTACTACTATACCAATTATTGGCATGCTAATACAATATATAAATTTTATAAGACATTAACTTAATCCACAAATTTTTACATTAAAATAAATAAAAATAAAAACAGTATTCGCAACAAATAATTACATGTTATCAATTAATCAAATCAAATGTCAATGAAATAATATTAGGCACATATATGTCATAAATAATAATTAATTATAGTTATATCAATTATGATAGTTTTAAATAAAATTCAATAAATTCAAATTAAAAAAAAACATTATATATACCCATATTGCTTTACTTAGATTTTACTGATTTAATTATTATTTGATATTATAATACTATATTTTTATATAGTTGTTACAAATATGTAGAGTTATGCAACTTACTCATACTTACCCGGATTGGCATCTACTATTGTAAGTGTTGTTGATGCCAAAACCTGCTTATTAATGATTCCAACCCACTGAAGCAAATAAATGAAACAAGCTATTCATTAACGTTATGAACGGTCGAGTATTTTTTAATATTTTTTATTATTCAATCAATGGCCCGCATTCCGCAGTTTTTTATTATCTAAGCTAAGACAGCTAATTAGCATATAACGATAGAACGTATCTGGATCAAATTAATTATTCAATAGATTTTACAATGACCTACCTAGCCAATAACTATCCTAGACTTCCGTGTGACGCCGTACATTTATTATGTAACACTTATGGTGATAATGGTAAATTTTTTTTCGGAAAAAGCTGACGCGTTTTTTGTGGTTTATCTTTATTCGCCACTTCTTCATCGGCGGCTGTCTCTTATCATAAGGATAGTCGCGATTGTGTTGATATTCACAATCTTATAGCATAAGAAAGCAAAAACAAAAGCAAAAAAATCATCTATAATGTTGAGATAACGTTATAGGTTAAGTTTCTTAATAAGCAAAATTTTCATGCGGATTTGGAAATAAATATCTAATGTTGACATATACATGTTTATATGTTTACCGGAAAAGTGCTAAAATACGTTATGTAATGGCATATGTTGTCGTTAATAAATAATGGGACATAAAACGAATACGTCTCTGCAACTCTATGAAAAAAAAATACGCTTATATTTAAAATACTATTGACAATATTTCTTTCAAAATAATGAAAAAAAATATTTTACGTTGCACATTAATTTTATGCTTTAAAATTGTTGTTTTTTTTTCATTATCTCAAAGATTATATTTTGTTATTAATTTTTGACTGTTTGTTAATATCTCTTGAAAAATAATGATTGTATTGTTTCAGATGAATTGCAAGTATCGGAAACGTTGTCGTCAAATCACGCAACACTCCCACGACGTTCCAACTCGCCGTTGCCCCATGATCGAGATTTGGACAGAGAAAGGTTCCCACTCAATAGGAGTGGCCTTCAGGTAAATTTGATATCTACGTTTTATAACTGAATCGAAGATACTAAGATATTCTATAGTATTAATTTTTTTTTGTGTTTATCTCAAATATAGAATCTATAATGATAAATATATTATTACTGCAAAAATGTTGTAAGTCAGATGACTTTTAACCTATTCTGTAGGTGTATAAAAACATATAATTATAATTTCTCTAACTCTATAATACGCTATATAGATTCTACTCTGTGGTCTAGCGGTTCAGGTGGACCTGACTGCATGGGACCTCATGGGTCCTCAGGGTTCGATTTCTGGGTCGGTCAACAAAAAGAAAATATGTTTTTTTCCAATTTTCTAATAAAAAAAATGTTGTTAGGGATTGGATATGTGCCCGGTTGGCGATAGGCTTGCCACCTATCACATTGTGGGACTTAGTGTCTTCGGCTAGTCGTGGGTGCCCTGATTGTGCCTCTGCCTTTCTCTTCGGGGATATGTGCGTGAAGATACTTTAGATTTTCCGGTTCACCCAAACTTCGTATTTTTGTTATAGAATGTTTTAGTATTTTTCGAATTAGTTATTTCTAAACGCTTTTAACTTTAAGTATTTTAAAGCGTGGATAGAAGAATAGATAAAAAATAACCACTTAATTTCATCATCGAATTCACTATTTAATAACAACAGTAGGTAAGTTAGACACAAATCAATAATAGAAGTATTACAGACAAGTGTTTCGATAATAAAACATCATATATAACATAACATAAAATGATTTAGCTTGGTCTAATTGATCTACAGATATATATTCTCCTATAGTTCAGCCTACCATTTTATTATTTTTTCGGAAGAAAGCAAGTAATTCTGAAATGCTCCCACTTAAATTTTGTCAACATAAAAGGATGTAAAATAGTTTTGAATTATCTTTAACATTGCATAATTTTTTTGTCTATGTTGATGACCTCATTATTAATATTGATGAAATCGGATCATGATGCAAATAATATGAGCCAACCTGACCTATCTTTCTAAAGAAGAACCATCAAAATCGGTTGGATATTGGCTGAGTAATCGCTTAATAAAAAATAAAAGAAACATCCAGTCCAATTGAAAATCTACTCCTTTTTCGGAGTAGGTTAAAATGTTACATAACAGTAAAGAGTTAACCGAAAAATATTTTGACAGTTTTTACTTTTAACACAGGTTATTTAACATTTTAACAATAAATAGCTTGGCAAATATGTTATATTTCTATTTTTGACGGGGTAATTTTAAAAATATTAATATGTTTCCTTGACCAACTGAAAGTAATTTAAATTTTAAGAACGTTGCAATAACATAGATGTTCAGTGTGGTTTTATTACCGCGATGTTATGATACTTACCGCTATCTAAAAGCAAATGGAAAAAATAATAGTTTTACTGGAATGCATTTTTAATGAGAAAACGGGTCGTCACAGGAATTATTTCTAGAGATCAAATAAATGTAGATAGTAAAATACTTTAAAAACAGTGCTGGATTACCCAATAGGCCAGACTAGAACATGGCCTGGGGCCCCCGACTATCAAGGGCCCCCAAGAAAATTTGATATGAATTTGTTTTCAAAATAAAATTTTATAGTTTGTATATATTTTTTTAATTAAAAAAAATATTATTATTTATTTGTTATATTTATTTTATTTTGTTGTTTGTTTGTTCGATTGTTATTTTATGCCAATTTTCAAATTTCAAATTACGCAATTAAATACCAATACAACGCTTGCAAGCACGAGCTTGTTTATATAAAACAAAACTTTACAATATTTTTGTAAAATTGAGGTCCCCAAAATCAAAATGGCCTAGGGCTTAGGCTTTAGGCTTAAACCGGCACTGTTTAAAAACATTGTCTCATTTGTTAGATCCGTTTCAGATACACCAATGGACGTATGTGTATATAACACAAGAAATGCTGGGTCAAAGTATAAATGTAGTAAAGTTATAGTGAATATTGTTTTAACCTATTTGGATTGTGTTACGGGCATTGTCTTATTGTTGCAACATGGCCTGTGAACGAGGCTTGCAAAACCTTCGCTAACTTACATCCGAAAGTGTTTTACTGGACAATAAACATTTATGTAATGCAACTAGTATTAACAACATTTGAAAACTCATGTAATAATCCTAAAATTCATAATTGTTAATGAACGCCTGACAAAGCCTTATGTAGCTAAGAACTACCTTGATTTCGTCAGTATTTAATTTAAAAAATCCCTATCGAAATCGGTCCATTCGTTCATAAGTTATTATGCTAGAGTCACGCGCACACAGCGAGAGAAGGGGCTGTTAGGTGAGTGTTGGTAGATGTTGTGTATGACTCGCTTGTCTCAAAGTAATCGGTTGAGTCGTTAAATTATTGGAATATTTTCTATGTTCAAATAAAAATAATATTTAAATTAAATATTAATATAATCCAAATTGCTTCATCCTTCTCAACTAAATGATGCCACAGACACATTGTGGTCCTTTAGAAATTGATCTCTGTTTGAGGCCCTACTACCAAACAAGTGGATTATAAATTTTAAAGAAAATATACTCGTATGTAAAAATAAAAATATTGACGAAAATATTATAATTTTGAAAACCTACTATTTTGATAAGCCAATAACTATTATCTATTACAGTTCTTTCCAATCAATACATAAAATATTTACATCTACCTAGAGTTACTAGTACGTGTAAAAATGTGTAAAAAAAAGTAGATTTTTCAAGGACAAACCTTAATTAGCTTGCTTTTCAACCGACGAAAAGAGGTTCTCAATTCGACTCGTTTGTTTTTTTTTTAAATGTATGTTACTCGATTATACCGGTGTTTGTGGACGGATTTTCAAAATTGAATTTTTTAATTGAAAGCCTAAACTCCCGCGGTGGTCCTATCATAATTTGGTCCAGGTCTACATTAGCATTCATGAGAAAACCACATACGTTCCAAATTTGAAGTCGGTTTTTTACAGTTACTGCGATTAAATTATTGCGTAGTGAGGTTTTTAAAATAGTGTACGTTGAATTTTAGGACTCAGTTCATAGCTATTACAAAAATATAAACTTATTAATATTAAACAAGAATGTACAGTTTACTTTCGGAAGGTCAAGGGGAACTGGTTTAGCTTCTCAGGTTTGAACTAAACAAATAAAATGTGAAACATCAGACAGACGAGACGCGTCAAATTAATTATTTTTAAAATATGTAAAACACGAAAAAATTTTGATGATTTATTAGTTATTATTAGATGATAGTTTTGCGAAGACTCGGTAGGTCTTCGCGTCTCAATCAATATTTTTCCCATTATACTGACAGTGGTGGTAATTTTTTTGCGCACCCCCTAAACTAATTTTAAGTTATCGCTGTCTTCTTTCAACGAAAGTAATAGAAAGAGACAAAACTGTACTGCACACGACATTTCTGTAGACGTATAATCTATCACTCCGGAAACTTTGGTTAAAAATATCACAATTTGATATGTCCGGACTAATCTGACATGACTAAAATGTTCCGTCTCTTTTGTTTTTGATTCATTTGAACTACTAGCATGTATCTTAAATATGTTTAGTTTGTGAACAGCAGATTCATCACCAGTATTTGGCAGTATTATGTTACAGATTGTGTGAAAGAAAAGCTATCTACTGTTGCCTCATTCTTATTAACTCTTATTTTATTGTCTCAACTTGAGGGGTTGGTATTGTTGTTAAGGAGTCCTCATCGATCACTGGTAGTAATCTACCAGTTCAGGTTAAATTGTTCCGCTAAAGCAGCCAGCCATAACTGAATAAATGAGTGCTGTGCAGCATTTAATCCGAATAGGTATCGCTGCCTCACGATTTCTTGGGTTCCTTGCTGGAGACGATCGTTGATAGAGTATGGTAGCCGATAGCCTTGCATACCTGGTTCATATAAAATAGTCTTGCTAGAGTTACTTCTGTGGTATCTCTTGGCGGTCGACACTATCGGAAGAGCGGCTGGCTTCTTCCCATTACTAAAAAAGTCGTCAACAAGCCCATTTGCGTGCATGCTTAATATCTCATAGTTTCAAGATTTAAAAAAATACTACTGTAACCTCATTCAAAGCTACAGAATGTGGTTTTAATCATACTTTAAATCTTTAACTATACGAGTAAAATATAGTTTCAATTAAGATAATTATAACCGGTGCTAGTTAATTAAGTTTAATATTTATCTGATTAAAGCCTGACGCATTTCGTCGATCACACAAATCAGCTTTGTATTTTTATAATTATGAAAAATATTCGTGTTAAATCATCATTTTAATAAATATTTCTGATCAAATTACACTAATTGGTCATAACGAAAAGCAAATCAAATGCTTTTTTATGGATTTTAGTCAACCACTATGTAACACAGTTGCTTTGCATAATACGACTATATTTGTTATTCGTAATAATGGGAACGACAGCTTTAAATACTCTCCGACTAATAGGAATATCAGCTTGTCTGTGCCTGGACTGAATAAACCATTTTTTTTATGTGAGAGTAGAGGACATAATGAGAGTTTCAAATTCGCTAACGAACAAGCACACTGCTCTCCTGATGGTTAGAGACAACTGTAGCCAGGAGGTTAGGCCTATTGAACAAGTCTACCGGCTACCCTATCCCCCGGCCCGGTACATGACGATCATTATGGCAGCAGGAATAGGTTAGGCGGTGGATCCCTCCCAAGGTAAATTGAGGTACAGCTGCTACCATAAACTCAAATTTGACTCACTCTAAGTCAGCAAATTTTTCGCTATGTAAAGGTCATTGGTTACACATATATGTAATACATAATTACAAAATTTACAGTGAGTAGTGTCAGCATGTATTGTTATAAGTATCTATCTATCTATATCCAAGGCAAATTATATGTTTGTGTTGCGGGTGATAATCAACGATACTAATACATAAAAATAAAATAAAAAAGTTGAGAGGTGTCAAGGGACACCCGGATGGAACGAAGTTCTCTCTCTCAATCTCTAGTAATCTCTATCTCTATCTCTCTTATAGAGAGAGACAGACAGAGAAACATGAAATAAAAAAAAGAAAATAAAAATAAAAAAATAATAATAAAATAAAATTTAAAAACATGACAATTATAGTAAAAAAAATAGAAAATGAAAAAAAAAATCGATTCGAACCCGGGACCTCTTGCAGTCAAGTCCAACTACTGAACCGCTAGACCACAGAGCAAAAAGTGTCGACAACATTTTCGTAAGATTTTTTCCGTCTAGCCCCCATTCACAACGCGCAATAAGGAACTTCGTTCCAATACCATTATAAAATGAATAATAATAAGTTGAAATGATTAATGTTGGTGATTATATAGTAGACGGTGATTATTATTCATCAATCAACATCGAACCATTATAAGTAATTATATGTACTAACAAATTTATTATAATATTAAATTAATAAATATAAATATCCCTGGGCAAGTTACATTAATTTTTTGTCAACCCAAGGTAAACAAACTGTATGCTTGCGTTAGTATCGTTGACTAACACCCATAACACAAGCATATATGATTTGCTTACTTTGGGGTTAGATTCAATTTGTGTGATTTTTCCAGGGATATTTATTTGTTAAAAAAAAACTATCTAGTATCTAATATTAGAACTAAATATAATCCTTTGGAATGCAACTGGACCTTATTCACGTTGGGGGAATTCCCTGATTCGTTGGGTATGTTCTGTAAGCTTCTGTAAAATGATAAAAAATTGTAGCATAGTAATTCTGAAACTTTCGAAATACGTTAATTACAATATGTGAATTTTGCGATTGATAGGTAAAGAAAAGGGGCCCGAAAATTGTTTTGCCTACAGGTCCATACAGAGTTAATCCGGCTCTGGGTGTTAGTCAAAGATTCATAGAAATACTGGAAGTGGAATGATAGGATACTGGAATAAATTTAATAAACACCCAGACCGGAAATGCAGATATCTAAATGTTCGTCACACAATTGACTGCCTATTAGAAATCGAACCCCAGCCTCGCAATTGGTCGTTACATATGCATGTGCGCTAGCACCTCGACCAACGAGGCGGTCAACGAATATGTTCTGGGGTTCGGATTAGTTCTTGACAAGGACGAGCATTTTTATTTTAGACGTCATTATTTCGGGGTCTAGGTATAGATGCAATGTAGTTCAGTATCAGTAGATATATGTCAATCTATTAGTGTTATTGCAAACATCTGCAAAACAATCGTGTGATGAGCAAACTTTATATTTTTATTGAAGTGGCTATATGTTGCTAACCTCGCTTTTTTACATCTTTACCGGAGATCAATTCGTATGAATTGTACTACTTAGCAAGTACGTATGAATTGTAATAATTAGTAATTGTAATACTTATTAATTAATTTATGTATAGAAGTATTTATTCAAATTATCTAAACGAATGGAACTAAAACCATAATTCGCAAACATTTCGATTTCTAATTTCAAAGATTAGAAAACATTTATGAACCATTTAAATACGTGGTGTAGCGCTTAGTTTTTTTTACGAATAATGTTATACCTAACGTTAAGGAAATAGCAATAAATTCAAGATTAACATTTCTTTCTTACATATAATTTGAATTTATAATAGCGGCTTAATAACAAAAGATATGTTAATGTGAACATTCCTAATAGTTTGTCGAATGAAACTTTCGCGTTTAGATGTCGTCTCTTGGACTCAGAGTTGGGCGTAAACAACTACTTTTGTCATCAGAACAGAAGGTGAGCAGAGCCTTACCGTCACTAACACCGTGACATTTGACTAGCTGGTAAAGTCACGCAGCGACTCGCCCGGATTGGTATCATCGCCTTACCTATTTAGGAATAATGGCGGTAGGCCGCCATAATGTCAACGCTTGCCGTTATGCACTGACGTTATGGCGGCAGGAATAGGTAAGGCAGTGGTACCAATCCGGGCGAGTCGCTGCAAAACTCTACCACCTAGTGTAAGATGTCACCTTGCTAGTGGCGGTAAGCCTATGCTCGCCTTTTACGAGCTGTCTGGCAGGAAGGCAGAATGTGATCTATTCCACAAAGTAGCCCAGACCATTACACGGTGAAACTAATTTAAGCTCCAAATAGCACAAACTGCACAGAAACAAATAATTTTTGATTAGGTACTTTATTATTTATTTTTTATTATTTTATTTAGCAAATTAACTACT
>NJDC01002526.1:59958-94306 GCA_002245475.1 Calephelis virginiensis
TAAGGCAGTGGTACCAATCCGGGCGAGTCGCTGCAAAACTCTACCACCAAGTAAGATGTCACCTTGCTAGTGACGGTAAGCCTACGCTCGCCTTTTACGAGCTGCCTGGCAGGAAGGCAGAATGTGGTCTATTCCACAAAGGAGCCCGGACCAATACATGGTGAAACTAATTTAAGCTCCAAATAGCACAAACTGCACAGAAACAAATAATTTTTGATTAGGTACTTTATTATTTATTTTTTATTATTTTATTTAGCAAATTAACTACTAATTAAAAAGTGTAATTCACGAGACTGATCAAAAATAATTATGATTATGTTATGATATAATTAATATTAATTTTATTATTCGATTTTCTAAATGTAGTTAATATGCATTAATCAAAAAAAGTAATCAAAATTACGATTACAAACTAATAATCATTAATCACCGACACGATTACTTTCTTGATTAATTTCTGTAATCTGTAATCATGATTGAAGATTACAAAATGTAATCGCAATCCTTAATCATTAATCTGATAACGTTTTGCCCAACTCTGCTTGGACTATAGTTATAGTGCGACCAAGCGCTGAGCACTCACAGAAAAAAATGAAACACATGTGAAAATAAATGTGATATAATTGATCTGGAATTCAAACCATGAATCATATTACACTGACACCATAACTATAGACCAAGAAGCGACATCTAAGTGCTCAGCGCTTGTTCGCTGAAAACTCACCGAAAAATGGGCATTTGTCTTAATGCAGCGTTTCCCAAAGTGGTCGATGAAGCCCTCTTGTGGGTACTGGAAGCCTAGAGGGGGACATCTTGAAAAAATGTTTTTTTTAACTCCAGGCGAAACAAATATGTTATTGGTTTTATTGACAAGAAAAAAACAACTGATTTTCAGAGTGGGCGTTACATAAAATAAGTTTGGGAACCTCTGTCCTATTGGAAAGAGACAACACACAGATAGCGGGGCCAAGATACGAAAGTTGCGGCTTTAGCACTCTACCATTTCACTTTTTAGCCTATGTAACCTGTGTTCTCTTATTTACGACCTAACATGTAGAGAGACAATGGGGTGATCCGAACCAACCCTGATGAAATCAACAATTTAAATTACTAGATTACATACTGTCTACAACATCCTTGTAGGTATGCTAAATAATATTCAACTGTGTTTTTAAAGACAGTATTTTTTATATAAATGTCAGTTTTATAAATGTCAACAGACTGACATTTACGTTCCAGCTATTATAGTGCCACCAAATTATGCTACTCTAACTATAGCACTCAAAATCGGAAATAAACTATTTGCGTTAAACGTCATTCTGCTCTTAGTTTCTGAAGTGTAAGCACTGGCAATTAAATTGTCTTAAGTACTTTTTTTATTGTTTTTTTATTAAGTACTATTTCTAAACGTCACACTAGCGACGCTGTTTACTGAACAGGTAAGTACCTGGTTGTATCCCACTAAGTTCAGGGTGAAATGTTAATATATACAATTTAAAACTCGAGCGTGGCTGTACCGATGTTAATCCCTTACGCAAAAATTGGGTATTTTAAGTTTGACGTGTCTCTGTGTATCTGTCTGTGGGATCATAATTCCTAAATTCCGATTTCAAAGGGCCTATTTCGATACGGATTTTTTATTTGAAAGCTGACAATCGAAATAGTTCCTAGCTACATTACTGTTGGGTTTGTCGGGATTAGTTGAACATTTAAAAAAATATGACTATATTTAATTGTTAGATTTGCCTCGGATCGAAAATCTTGTTACCAAAATACAGTCAAGTTATAATAATATAAATTACTCTTGAAAATTTCATGGTACCGGTCAAACATAAGAGACGTAGGTACCAATAGCATCTATGGGACTAGTTTTTTATATCAATCACCGGGAATGCTTTTTCGATAGCTCGTGCATTGGAATCGATGGTATTTCGATTGAATTTTAATTAAAATTATATTATCACAAGTAATAGAACTAAAGTCGTGCTAATTAATAAAACCCAACAACCTTGATAGAGATTAGAGCAGTTAAGCCATACATAATTATTTTAGTACATGTAATCGTTATGTTGGTCGTATACAGCACCAATATCAGTATGGCCAATGTGGGCGAATATTTGTACTGTGATTATATCCAATCTCGATGCCATATATGCGTATGACCCGTTTCTCATGCCGCCATTACTTGATGTTTATTTTAGTTTCATAAAGCTTTGTTACTTTGTTACAAAATCTGATTATCTCGTTAAGTGGAGATAGTGTTCTTTGTTGTTAAGTACATGAGTAACTTTAATTATGCAATTTGGTACTTTTACTTTATGATCTTAGCAACTTTTTACATTCTTTTACAAGAAATTTTTTAGTTACCGAGGGCGGTATTCCCAAACAATTATGACTTAGGGACCTTCAAGAAAAGAGCATACTCATTCCTTAAAGGTCGGCAACCCATCTGTGATACTCCTGGTGTTGCGGATGTCCGTGGGCGGCACTGATCACTTTCCATTAGGTGACCCACTTGCTTGTTTGCCTCATCTTCTATAAAAAAAATACTTGATTGCACGTAATCCTTTTCTGACGTCTACTAAGTTTTTTACTTCTTTTTTTTAGTCAGTGAAATAGTATACAATGTGCACGTTGAATGGCTGCAGTATATATTCAACGATGGCGATATGCACTTAGCTTAGGGTTGTGAATATGAAAACACCGGTTTGAAATATAAACATATCTAAAGTTTTCAAGAAATAACAATAATTCCTTTATGATGGTACATAAAACATTACAATAAATGTATATAAAGAAATTCATACACAATGGACGAGTTCATCTCCAGTTAGACAGGTTGTTACCGTAAAAAGGAGACACTTAAGACAAAAATAATTATGAACGTCAATAATTCATGTTATTTTATTGTTTGCATAGTCTTGAGTATCATCTAACCCAAAAAATAATAATTGTTTTACAAATTGAAACCCAAGCTTAGAAATATTTTTGAAGTGAAATTTCTTTAGAATCGTTGTGGTTTCAAAACGGGTGCAACGGAAAAACGACAGGTAAGAGACACAAATATATATTCATCTCACTACTTTGCAGGTAAGAGACACAAATATATATTCATCTCATTCTTTTGTCGATTTACTGACGTTTCACTTCTGTCGCGCGTGAATCGAACACACACCTTTTTTTCTGCAAGTTGTTTTTCTGCACATTTTGCAATCTAAATGTTTATTTTTGAAAACTACATTTGTTCTGTTAAAATTTAATAAAAAAAATGGTATTATAAATGTTATCTCTAAAATAAAAAGAACCGGTTGTTACTAAAATCAGTGTAATGGGGGGTTAAATCGAAACAAAAAGTGCATTAATAAATGAAAACATAATATTTTCTTACGTTAAAACTAGTCGAGCCAGCTAACTTCGTATTGCTTGACATTGACAACAACTACATAATATTTAGCTCCGATAGTAGCGCAGTCTGCCGGATCCAATGAAAAACATTCCAAAATCAACGACTACTTACATATAAACAATTAATAATAAAAAACATTTTTCTGTTGACCAACTCGTGATTCTAAACCATTCTCGAATCCCTTTGAACACACACAAAAAAATCCTCAAAATCGCTCCAGTCGTTTAGGAGGAGTTCAGTAGCATACTCACGCACACAAAAAATATGTATAAAGATATACTATGAGTGGAATCCATAAATTGCTTAACTGTCATTTTATTTCTACTACTCAATAATTCTTTAGTAGTTTCTTTTTAATTGACACAATTACGATAAACTTTTAATGGAAACTACAATTACGGAAAACAATTAGCAACGTCAGACAATATTTTTATGTCACATTTACGTGTTTTGTAAAAAGCAAATTCTTATCTCACGTACCTATTAAGGCATTCTCCTAATTGCTGTCACAACCATGTTAACTCAAATAAAAACTTATAAATATTGTTAAACCCGTTCGGTATAGAATGGAAGTCCGCCCTTCATACTCTAATTATTTTTTTTATTTTATAAATAAGCTGTAGGTTCTACTGATTGTAACAGTAGGAAACAGTAACTTCTAAACACCATAGAGTTTATCGGAGAGCACTAAAATATGAAAGCCATTCTTTGAGACAATTCAATAAAATTGGTTCAGATGTTTTGACATAAAAATCATATAAATAAAAATTAATTTATAATGTTGCTAGAAATATGCATTGTATACGAGTGTATTCCTACCAATATTGTAAATGTGAAAGTTTGTATATTTCTTTGTTGTTCCTTCACGCAAAAACTGCTCAATTTTCAAAAAAATTTAACACACATAGAGGATAACTTGGATTAACAGATTAATAGTTTTTATCGCAAAAAAAATTCCTGTGGGACCATTAACCACGCGGGCAACAGTTCATGTCGAAAAATCGTTAGCTTGTTTCTCTTTTAAAAAAGAAAAAAGTTAAGGACAAGCGCTGTCATATTGCGCTAGTGTTTAAATGTTAAGGAGTTCACTTGTCGCTGACTATTTGGCACACGGCGGCGCATGCACGCTTCTAAAAAGCAACTCTATTGTTTTTCGCAAGTAATTATATGTGTTACCCATAGTTGCTCAACTAAATTGCACTGTTTTAACGGGGCAAGTGCTCCAACTTCCTGTCTCTATTTTATTTACTTTCAACGGCCTCGTTTGTTGTAGGGATAGTGAACTCGGCTTATGCCAGCCATTTTCCATGAGGCTCGACTTAGATTTTCATGAAGGAATTATATCATTATATGAGTATTTTAATTGGTTCAAAAATATCAATGTCTATAAATGATATAATTGCGATAATACTTTTAGAACGTGACATTCTTATGTGTGTGATGTAATGTGTTTGAAACTCTCTAATGTTTTCATGTCATGATGCTTCAGAGGAGGATTATATATAGGTTACTTTTTATCCTGACATCCCAATAGATTCCCGTAGGGAAGCTTGCTACGTGCAGTTGTGGATGATCACGGGTATTTTTTAATGATAAAGGAGACGAAAAAGGTGGTCTAGCGGTCCTGTGTTGGATTTGACTTCATGAGTTCCCAGATTCGTTTTCCAGGATGGACAACAAAAAGAAATTGCGTTATATTAAATTTTGTAATAAAAACAACGTTGTCTGAGATTGAATATGTGGCCGGCTTGCGATAGGTTTGCCACCACATATTGTGAGACTTCGGCTAGTCGTTGGTGTGTGGATACCTTTTCGGAGATATGAGTGTGATGACATTTAAAGGACAACCATCGCATAGAGACACTAAATATTTTATCGGTGTAAGTGTCTATGGTAGGTGCGAGTACATGGGTCTCTCGTGTAGAGGATGCTAGGCTATATGTGCAGGGCTAGCATACTCTTCGGACCAGAACACTATACTGTCACTTATCGTGGTATAACTATATTTTAATTTACACATTGAATTCTCGTGCACATTCAATCTCAATAGTGACAATAGAGTATCAAATGACCAGAGATAATGGAAATAAACATAAACAAGTATTGTGTGGAGTCACTGCACGGCCCATCACACTACATCACACAGTCACAGTAGTAGTGGTGAATACAACGACACTCGTGTTATTTGCCAACACTGCTTTCAATCTTATTGTTTTACCAACATTGTGTGATTTTGCTTTCTTCTTACAGTGATTGTTTAATAATGGTTGTGGAAAAGTAACTTTAAACGTATTTAAAATAATACTTAAACATATGTAAGTCAAAAGTAATTCATAATTTTATGTACTTATAAAAAAACTATTTGGTTATGTAAAATGATACTAAATGTTTAATTGAATATGTGTTTAACATTAGAACAGATACTTTTTTTATGAGTAGGTATTTTTTTTATAATTGTGAATGTAAGTTTTCGAAAAAAAATATTACTGTGTTTTATTACATATTTAATATGTATAATAAAGGAAATCATTGAAAGTATTTCCTGTTTTCTTTTTATTTCTTCATACCAATTGTATTTTTTCATACTTTATGCATGTGTTTCGCTAGAACTGAATTCTCAAACTTTTCTATGATTTTTTTTGGATTTTCCAACTTTTTCCGCGTGTGCCATATTATAGGTTGGATGGTTTTTAAAAACTTGTGGCTATTATTTTATTATAAGATTTGGTATAAATTAGACGGTTCGTTTCATAAAAAACTAGGTACATAGCCATAAAATTCCGAGTTAGGTTAAAATATCGTGTTATTTCCAGTTAAACTTTAATGATTTCATTAACCTATAAAACTGATAAAAAAAAGTTGAAGGGGGCGTAGTTTTATTGAACTTGTTTGGTGTAGTCAAGGAAAATGTGCTTGTGTTTTGGTAAAAGCTGATCAAAAACTTTTCACTTGTACTAATTAGTATGGGTTTCATGTATTTTATTTGGAGCACCTAATGTGCTTGTCTGAATTTGGAAACGGTTGAAGCGTTTTAGGATGCTTCGTTGTGTTAGTGAGCTTCTTGGTGACAGAGTCCAGCTAGGCCTGCTCGACTCAGTACACCGTTTAGTTTTTATGCTGACATGACACTAGAGCTCGCCATTTTCGTGTTCCGATGACAAAGTTGCATATTGGTTTTTTGATTATTAAAGCTATACTTACGATTCCAGCTTAAGATTGCCAAAGTTTGCATAAACACAATGTTTTTAGTGATTCCGCAAACTTTGACAAATTGGTTGTTTGATTTCCTGTAGATACAGTACCAAATATTATAGTTAGAATCGAAGTATGATACTGCAATCTGATAAGATAATAGAACCTTTGCCTTCTCAATTTCAGGGTCGATCTGAGTCCATGGCATCAGTGTACTCTGGTGCGGGTGAGGGTTTGCGGGGTAACGTGACGGTCCGTGGGGAGGTGCAGTTCTCGCTGCTGTACAACTATCGGCTGGGTGCTCTAGAGGTGGGCGTCAAACGGTGCCGAGATCTTGCGCCTGTCGACGTCAAGAGAAATCGTTCGGACCCATATGTCAAGGTATTCATTTTAAACATTAACTTTATTTACTTCACTTCGATAATTACACTGCCGTTCTGTCGATTTTGTCCCATTCAAGCTATTATAAAAGATAAATATAATAAGAATATTTAGTGGAGGTCGGTCATGCTGCGACCCTTTGCTTATTTCCGTACTTATTGGGTACTCACCTTTAGTATTGATAAAATAGAGTGTTGTGAGAGTCTATTCCTATGTTAAGTATTAAGTGATTGAATTGTAGACTACCTTGAAATTTCTAAATGTGGGACCATCACTCTTCTGTCCAACAGGTGGAAATAAAATTGAATATTTAACAAATTCCACGAGTCTCGTACATTAAGAATAACAAATAGTCACAATGTTTCAGGTGTACTTGTTGCCGGACAAGTCGAAAACTGGCAAAAGGAAGACGAAGGTGAAGAAGAACACTCTGAACCCCATGTTCGAAGAGAGCCTGAGCTTCGTGCAGCCGCTGGCCTCGCTGTCCGCGCGGACAGTGTGGCTGAGCGTGTGGCACGCGGACATGTTCGGACGGAACGACTTCCTGGGGGAGGTGAGGCTGCCGCTGGCCGACGTCGTGTTCGACGACCCCGCGCCCATGTGGTACAAGCTGCACGAGAGGGTGAGATACCACTTCCTGTAACTTACAAAAGAAACACCTGGAAATCCCAATACTTTTTTGTTACTATAAGAAGCAAGCTTCTGATTTCATTGCCATTAGTGCTATACAGTAATATATAATGATAACTTCGGTCAACCATCTTAATTTTTATTTTTTTATGATATTGGAAGGCAAACAGGCAGACGGATTTCCTGAAAGTAAAGAATTCTCGTCGCATAAGAGACACCAAAAGCCAACCTTAAGCCGAGATGTAAGGCCTCGAGCAAAAGTAAATTTACCGGCTACCTTGTCCTCCGACCGGAACACGTTAACGGCAAGCGCTGACATGGCGGCTGGAATAGGTAAGGCGGAGGTACCAATCCGGGCGAGTCGCTGCGAAACTACCACCTAGTCAAATGTCACGGTGTTAGTGATGATAAGCCTATGCTCGCCTTTTAGGAGGTGCCTGGCACAGGCAGGCAGGTGGTCTATTCCGCAACGGAGCCCCTACCAACACGGGGAAACTAAACTTAAGCTTTAATATCACTGATATACTTATTTAAAATTTTCTCTATTGTGTGCACCAAATTCCATGTAAATTGTGTCCAGTAAACACTATTATTAAATGTTGGTACTAGCACCTCTAGAGTGATTTCTGAAATGCTGCGACGCAATATATTACAGAAAGACCGACACACAATAACAAACCAATACAACTTCAACCATAATTTGATTCAGATACAGTACATTTATGTACGTGATAATACTGTACAGACAGTACTTTTATAATTTAATTGATAAATGTTTACTACAGTGAGAAATATATTGCTTCGTTTGTATAATTACAGACAGAACAGTTCGACGAACAACAAGGATCTCGGGGTGATTTAATAATAGGACTGAAGTTCGAGGTGCAGGACGCGGCCCGCGGCAAAGGCACCTTACACGTCCTCGTCAAGGAAGCCAAGAATCTCGTCGCCACCAAACCTAACGGCTTGGCAGATGTATTCTGTAAAAGGTATGTGTTTTGTATATGTTTTTATAGGCCTACCACAATGACCACTCATTTGGTGGAAAGTGAGGTTGAGGTCAGAAATAAGGATGTACTACGCTAGAAGAAGCCTATTTCCTCTTGTTTAATAGATATTTTAATTGTAGTTTTGCACCAACACTGCTTTAGTTAGACAACTCAAATTTTTAACAATGGAAATAATAAAATAAATAACCTATTTCTAGATATTTGTCTTTTGAGTTCAAAACGTCAAAGTATTTAACATTTAAATATTGGGATGCAATAAAATGATTATACTTTAAAATGACATGCTTGAAAGTATTTTCAAGCCAAAAAATATTGGACAGATTCACGTGCAATTTTGTATGAAGAAGTAATGTAGGTGAAAAACCCTGGTACGAAATGTCTCCCATAACCGTAACTTCTCAACCTTCCGTTTGGATTTCGTTTACCATAAATACGAGTTGTATCTATCCGTTCACCTAATATTGAGGTAATGGGACAAAGTTGGCGGAATGAAGTGATTACAAAGTTACTGAAGTGTATCTATTCTATTCGCGACTATTTTTCTGGTTACTTTGAACCTGGCGCTTAGTCGAGAAGCTACTTCGTTCTAAGAGAAATTTTGATTACTGAATTAAAAATGTACCAGTGTGTTTAAAGCAGGTGTATATACTTTTTTGTGATATTGGAAGGCAAATAAGCAGATGGATTTGCTGATGGTAGGAAATTCGCGACGGCTAGAGAAACCAAAGCTGGTATTGTGCGTTGCCAACCTGAGGCCGGGATGGTAGGCCTCGAGCAAAAGTAAGCCATTATTCTGTCAGAGGTCTGAGCACAGACCCATTAATAGTCCTAGTAGTTCGAGCAAAAGTGCCTGTTGATTTTTTGGTTAGTCCGCACACAATTTGGCTCAGTGTTGCCAGTCAAAAGGTAGTTCACTCAGGGATGCCGACACTACATACATGCATACATAGGCACATGATAGGTATTTTCTCAGTATGTCACGGATCTCGATAAGTATAGCTTTTACCTGTGTCGTGTGGCAGCTACCTGCTCCCGGAGCGCGGGCGGCTGGCCAAGCAGAAGACGGGCGTGGTGAGGCGCTCGCTGGCGCCCCGCTGGGAGCACACGTTCGCCTACCGCGGGCTGGCACTAGCCGAGCTGGCGGACCGCGCGCTCGAGCTCAGTCTCTGGGACCGCGACCGGCTCGCCTCCAACGAGTTCATGGGCGCCGTGCGACTCTCGCTCGGGGCTGGTGCGTACACACACTTACATTTTTTTAAGTTGATTTGCCCCCTTCGGGGGCCGGCTAAGACCTTTAGGCCGTGCTGCCACGTTTTTCTTTTTAAACTATTCCTATGGTGCCACCCTCATGTCGCATATAGACGCCAAGATAATAATGATGCATTGCCAATCTGAGCTTGGGGTCTCCAAAACCGAAATACAACAGTGGTTAGTACTGACGTTACTACGGAATGTGTAGACAAAGCGTTAATATTAAAATGGAATCCATACTTACTTTTTGTACATGCGAAAGTTACGCCATTTGACCAATTTTGATAAAATGTAATATACATAAAGTTGAGGACCTGAGTTTGTTTGAATTCAACCCTAAATTATCAATTTTACCAAGGATTATAATAGGAGGTAAGGTATGCATAAGCACAATTCTACTCGAAAGAACTCGCGGATAAACAATTAATTATCATAATATAAATCCTACCTACAAATGTGACCTAGTCACTTCACGAATATTTGTGCATTGTAACTATACAAAACTGTATAAAATACAACCAAGATTAACTAATTTACCTCAACAACGAAATACAATACGTACAAGAAATTGATTGAGAAAGAATATGTAAAAAAAACTGCAATCCTCTTTTCTCTCACTGCTACCATATTTTTATATGTTAAAAATATTTCTCTAGAAGACTACATTCACGGTTCGATTTATAATAAGGACTGGCACATGAATATATTTGTCTCTTTATCTGAATCTGGTTAATTATTAAATTTATGACTGTATTTATATATTATGTCTATCTTCTTCACGCCCATGTTCCCGAAGAGGTAGACAGTGGCACAACCAGGGCACCCACGACTAGCCGAAGACACTAATTCCTATGCCTATCGACAACCGGGCACCGAGAAACTTTATTTTTATTAGGAAATTGAAAATGCACAATTTCTAATTCTTTTGTTGCCCTACCCGGTGATCGAACTCGGGACCTCAAGAACTTGTATGTATTAGCATCGTTGACTACGTATGCGAAAAATATAATTTGCTTACTTAGGGGATTCAATGTGTTGTTTATCCAGAGATATATTTATTTCTTTATTCCAGGTACATATATGGGAGCTAACGTTACCTGGATGGACAGCGTCGGCAAGGAAGTGTACTTGTGGCAGACCATGATGCAGAGCCCCAACCTTTGGGTGGAAGGGTCCCTTCCGTTAAGACCTCATTTAATTAACTAATGTCGTTTGTCCTTACGTGATAATTATATTTTAATATTTTTTTTATAAATATACAGTGTTTATGTATGTGCCGTTTTAGAGTTTTCTATTTATAAGAAATATTTTTGACTAGAATTAAAATGAACATTTACGTAAATAAATATTTTATAAAATTGAATATTTAAACTGTTAAACCTTTTCCTAATTACTTTCCTTACGCCTTTAGCTTTCTATTTCTATTTCGATTTTCAACTTTTGTTGTTGTATAAAATAACTTTTGTGCCAATTAATAAGAAAACACCGAATTCCTGACCGAAATAGACACATAAATACAGATAATACAAGTATGTAGCTCGATAGTATTTTCTAAGAATAATCTTATCTAATGTAATTGAGATTATCTACTTACATTCCAGCATTGTGATGCTTATTTAAGTACTAAAATGACAATAAAAAATAAATTACTGCCTAATTTTGTACGTATTTGTAGATAAGTTAACGCATTTAATATTAAAATGTAATGTACAAAATTAAGTTCGTGTAAATTATGCTCCCGCATATTGTGATTGTATTATATTATAAGTGTTTGTATGAATCTTGGAAATATGAATTTCGTACATGTTTTAGATTCATAGTTCACATGCATCGAATTTTAGACGCCCGCGTTAAGTTGGTACATTCATTACTTAATAATTAGTGCCTTTTAGTGTATAAGACATATTTTTATAATAATAACGTAAGAAAAACATTGGAGGAATACAATAAACTCTTTGAAATATCTTATATTTTGTTTTTTTTTTTGAAACGCAAAAGACTGATTTTTTGTGGTTACGACTTTGTACTACTTAATATAAAATATCTTTAGATGTTCTTACCGTCTTGGTCCGGGCTTCTTTGCAGAATAAACCATCTGCCTTCCTACCAGGCAGCTCGTAAAAGGCGAGCATAGGCTTACCGTCACTAACACCGAGACATCTCACTAGGTGGTAGAGTTTCGCACTGACTCGCAAAAATTGGTACCCCCGCCTTATCTATTCACGCCGCAATGACGTCAGTGCTTGCCGTTGATGTGTTCCGGTTGGAAGGGTAAGGTAGCTTACTTTTGCTCGAGGCCTAATATCCAGGTCTCAGGCAACGCACCATTACCACCTTTGGTGTCTCTTGGTGACGTGAATTTCTTACCATCAAGAAATCGACCTGCTTGTTTGCCTTCCAATACCGTAAAAAAAGAATCACTTTCCGATGCCTACCCCTATGTACGTTTAGATCTTAAAACCTAGGCAACGGATTTTGATGCGTTTTTTTAATATTTTTTTTTATTTAGACAGAGGTATTCAAGAGGATTTTATGAGTATAATAACACAGAAGATTGTTAACCCGTGCGAAGCTTAGACGGACTACTAGTATAACTTATAAAGTTTGGAACTAGTATGATGCAGACAACAGGCTAAGATGTTAAGCCTCGTAAATATTTTTCCAACTTTACTTTCCTTACAAAAGCTAATAGTGACAAGCCCGAGTTTAAGACTACAGGAATAGCCAAGGTTGTTATATCAATCTCGGTAACTTTTCGCAAAACTCTACTACCTAGTAATGGTTACGATGTTAGTCACAAATAAATTGATGCACGGCTATTAGAACTGCACGATAAGAAATCGGCATGGCATAGACATACTTAAAAGGATACCTCCCTACAATGAAAGGTATCTTCAAGCCCCTGTCGAAGACGTAGGCAGAAGTGCAACAAACCCACCCAAGGTTAGTTGAAACTTCAAGAATTTAATATCTTATGCTACTGCATGTACCCCTCTTCCGGTCATATAGCACTGCTTGGCCATAAGCGTTATATAAAACTGTTTTACTCGCAACTGTGATCATTTCATATCGTTATATCTATAGTTAGTATCGACGAGTTAGTTATCGCAAAACTGTAGGCCAAAAACTTGATTCATGCCATATTGGAAATTGGAATCGAGTATGTCATTTTAGGTACTCTTGAACACAATACTGACGAATTATTAACATTTAGTTAATAGTAAACAATATTTTTATAGGTATCGTTGAATTTATTTGTAGCTCAATGTTAATAAAACACTAGTACCTACTGTGTTTAAAATGTACCAAAAAAAGACATAAACGATTTTAACTCGCATGATATTGAGATTCAAGAGTGACCCCACTGAGCTCCGTGAAAATCGAAAATTGTTAATTATTTTCATGTAAAAGGAAATCAGAAACATCTAATCTACGAGAACATAGCATTTCGTAACATAAGTTGTTATTTTGAAGTTGTATTTAGAGGTTTAAAATGTTGTATAAATCGATAAACAAATTTTGATAAAATATATATTTATTTGTACAACAATTTTGTCGTCTCTTAACACGGTGGAAAGCAAGTGTGGGTACAAATTTAAATCAATCGATAGAAACTGAAACCGAAACAGGCTTGTTTGTATGAAAACAGTTATGAATGTGGAGGAAGATAGGTAGGGCGTGCTATTTGGCACTTGTTTCTTTCAGACTGGTGTAAGGATCTTGGTATGATGACATGGCATGTATGTATGTATGTAAATTGATTAAACTAATTATGGATTAACATTTAACTAACTGTAAGTATACTATTCTAATAAAATTCATTTATTTAAAACGCTTGTTTACTCCACAATTATAGAAAATAAATAAATTTCAATCGATTTCGATAAAAGGGGCAATAACTAGAACTGCGACTCCTATGTTTTTATGTTTAATCGATTTCTCAGTCATTTGTAATGTCAAAAATTCTTGTTATTAGAAAGAGCGTACTTCCGAGGGATGGGAATTGTTATCGATAATGAATGATGTGATTATGGAAACCCAGAAAAATCAATGGAAATTCTTAATTTTTGTGTACTCACAACCAGTACGAATTAACTGTGCTCCCCGCGCTGTGACGTCTTTTGTCATTTTCATTTTTTATTAAAGATCGGTTTGATAACAGTAACAAAGATGATACCGCTACTGAGCGCTTGCGGCAAATGCAGCGGGAGAGGGGTCGCATTCCAGTGGACGGGCACAGTTGACGCGTACCAGTTGTAGACGATGTAGGTATTCACTGAAATCGAAGTCGTTTTTTTGCAGTTTTACAGTACTTAAATCGTACATTCTAAAATATCCAAATCCTTGCCCGGAGTGGCAAAATTGGGGGCGCCGCGGCGCATCGGTGGCGTTAGTCGTCGCAAATAAAAGATGAGTTGGATTCTGTGTGTGGGGACTCTGCACCATCATTTACTACAGTAAAATTTATATTTAAAACTTCACAAGTGAAATAATCATGAAGAAATTAGCGTATCGTGTATTTCCTCATTGCCGCCAAATCTCATTACATGAGCTTGAGTAAACAGGCTGACTGACTGATGACTAATTAAAATTAATTGAAATAATTGATATAAAATTTGATGCAAATTTCTACCTGACTAATGGCTAAATACTAACGTGAAGGCCAAAACCTAAAGAAAGAAAGACGTTTTTGACGTTACTATGTAGTACTCTAATTAGTCTGTGGTTACTATCATGCAGCATACTGTCTAATTTTTCGTTACCTACGTAGGTTACCTACTTCTTTTGATGTGTAAACAATAAGAATATTTCTGATTTGATTCAAGTACTGTATTAAACCAGTATACAAACATTTTCAAATATTCTAACATAAAATGGACGAATTCAAAACTGGGTGCATTTTTCTATTATTAACTACAATACTAATTAGAAAAGGTAAGCGAAGTGATTTACGAACAACGCCCAAAATTATTTATGTTTTGTTTGTTTTTATTAGGTTTTTTATTTATTATTAATTTATTTTAATTTTTAGTTTGTAGTATAGATTGTTATCAGTGTTCTGGTACAAATTCAGACGATCCTTTCGAATGTAACGAGTACTTGACCAGTGAAACAGAACTCGTTCCTGTGAATTGTAAATCTATACATGACGCTCAATTTTGTATTAAACATGTAGGCAGGTTCGAAGGTAAACAATTGTTGTATAATTATCAAACTAACTGGTTGCTATTATAGAATTTCGAAGGTCTATGGGTTTATTACTAATTACTTAACACTTTTCTAAGCATCATTTGTTTTTAAAAATGGTTTTTATAAATTTATATACACTTTCTATCCTGGATGTTCGGGTTAACTATTTGTTGTAAGCAATTTGAGTCACACCTAGTTTTCTGTGATGAAATTATTTGAATAGTGCAAATTCAAACCACTTTAAAAAATATAACATGTAATGTAAAACTGCTGTAAAAGTGAAACTACAAAATCTATCTGTCATGGGCTTATTGCAAGAAGTCATTGTGACAATATATTCATTTTTCTTAAATAAATGGTAAATTCAACATTTTAACAGCAAATGTCTGACCGATAAGTTGCAGTTACGGATGTCATAGCAAGCTGCGTAACACCTAAAGGGAGTAGTTCGAAGTTAGTGAGTTTTTGCATTGTCGAATATGTTGAAATGAAAAAATGTATTAAGTGATTTTTTGCAGTTAATGAGTTCCTGCAATGAGCCAACAATATATAAAAGAAAATTGTGTCAGTTACACTATTTATACCTCAAGAATGGTTTAACCCAGGGCTTCCCAAACTTATGTGTACTGTGACCCCCTCAAGTAGTGCTATTTTTTAAAGACACCCCTTAATCCACTCAGTGGCAGAGGAGGGAGGGGTCCTTTCTGGATCAGATATTTCCATTTACATATATATGTGAATGGAAATATCAATAGTACAAACGCTATTTTTTATGACTATTCTTAACCCAGCCCGCACCATGTGGACCAACATAAGTTAGTAATTATAAAAATATAGGTCACTTCACTCGGTAGCATTGATATGTGACACCCCTTGGACAGTGCCACACGACGCGCAGTTTGGGAAACCCTGGCTTAACCGATTTGCCTGAAAATTGCTTAGAACCAGAAGACAGATATAGAATACTTATCCTCCTCGTCTGCAAGAAAACTAACAAAAAAAATTAATTTTCCCATACAAATTGTACGGTTTTAACTAAGTTTGCTGAAAAAATTAACTAAGAAGTAAAATTATTCAAGTTTATTCTTACATTCTTTTACTTACTGTTAAAAGTATCTTTTTTGTTTTGATAGCCTTTATATAAAATTTGAAGAGGAAAATTACATATAATTACTAAAATATTTAATTAGAAGTTACAGAATGTCTTTATCTTATAACATTTTTTGACTTATCCACTTTAAACCGGTCATACTTTGAGTATAGCATTAGCACATAAATAAAACTACTCGCAAATTCCTAGTGATTGTTTTCAAATTTGGTTGTAGTGAAGGAATGATTTACTCAGTTTTTACTGATTATGTTACTTCAAAAAATCTTTGTTGAGCAAAAATTTCTTCAAATTAGTATATTTATTCTTCTTGACCTTAATTTAAAAAATCTCTAGAAAAGGTGGCCGCAATCCCCTAAGTCAAAGCAACCAATGCCTCTATGGCCAACTTTGCTGTAGTACCTCGGCAGAATCTAAATCCAAATTTTTAATGAAAATCCAAGCTGCTGGTTAAAATTATGTAGTTTGGCCAAATTTGGCATCTACATATATTATAATACAATATACTTCAGTAAAATATAGAGATAAAGTATGATTCTCAGTTTTAAGTGGCAATATAAGACTGACTTTATTGTTAATTCTAAAAACATTTATACTTTACGTATATAAAATCCTAAATATTTACAATACTACCCAACTATTTTTGTGATTCAGGCAGCACTATTGAGTGTTACCAATGCAACTCTTCCTCTAACATGGAATGTGGTGATGGGCTGATGAATTTGGATGGTGGGGTTATAAAGCCAACTTCATGTGACCATGTCTACAATGCTCTCCATTGTATCAAACAAATAGGTTAATGGTTCAACACTTCTTTGGATTTTTTTTCTATTTTTGTATATTTTTTTTGAAGGCAGGTGTGGTTACAGAAGTTACGAGATTTGGTTGATGTAGCTTTGTTCCTTACATATTAAAATTTGTTCTTATTAAAAAAAATTAAAAATATTAAGGCTATAATAATGTGTAATAAAAATTCTCTTTTGCAAAAAAAAATGTTTTTATTAATTTCAAAATTAGTAGGTGTAGCCCTGATAAAAAAATATTTTTTGAAGCCTAGACTGGCTAATCTTAGCTATGTTTTGTAATATGCTTACAATTAAAATACAAAAATGTAAATGTACTTACATCATGATCAACAAATTTTTAAATATTTGTATTTAATACAAACAGAAAAAACTTTTCCCTTCTTTCTTTCTTTTCCATTCTCTATAATCTGGTGCAACAAATAAAATCTCTGACCAAATCATTGCCTGCCAATTTTGGTTTGATATCTCTCACAAACACTGTATACATAACCACATACAAATATCACATGAAAGTCTGGCTTTTATACTAAATATTAAATAACTATAAAGTGCACTAGCTTTAAAGATTTCCAGCACTGAAAGGAACGCACTAACAGCACATTCGCTTGGATTTATGTCTGTGGTATGTATTTATGCTTGATAATTAAATAAATTATAAATTGGAAATAATTAATTTTAAAATTTGTTGTACTTTTAGGTGGCATTAGTACAAAAAGATTCTGTTCTTCATTGGATTTAGGAAATTACTGTAATTATGTACAGCAACCTGGAGACAAGTTAGAATACAGAACATGCATATATACTTGCAGCAGTGATGGATGTAATGGTAGCACTACAATAAGAATATCAATGTCGCTTTTATTGCTGTTTGTTATCAAGTTTTTATTTTTCTAAGTTTAAATAATATAATTCATTTTATCACAATATTGTGTTGATAAAAATAAGATTTTATTTTATAAATTTGTATCACAAGTTACTTGTCATTATCACAATGTATAATGTATCCCAATTGTTTTGTTTTCTAGAAGAGGGTGACCAGTATTATTTTTATATATTTATTTTTTATCAATTTGTAATAGTCCTAATATTATTGCATTTATTCATTATTTTATTAAAAAATATTGCAGATAAGAATCTCTCATTAAGTATAAGTATGTACTAAGTTTTTAAGCAAAAAGAAAGCATATTTTATAGGCTACTTGCTTTTCTTGCTTCACATCTTAGAATTTAAGTTATCTATTTAATTCTTATAACAAAAGCATTAGAAAAAGGCGAAATTTATTTGATTACCACTGGAACACTTGGGAGCAGGCAATTGTGTGAACATTTCATGGACATCAATGTCCCCATTTCTAGGAATATGTGTTTATTACTTATTTATTTCTATTAAAATCTTTAACTAACAGCTGTGACATGAACATATAATTTACTTAGTTTGGGGTTCAATCAATTTGTTACCACTGATTCGAAGAAATGTCTCCTGTAACAGTGTAAACACTGAAATTTTCTACTTCATTTAGTTTCATGCAATTTAAAGTTAATTGCAATAACTTAAAACAAGTTTCAAAATGTGAAGCAAAATTTGCAATGGTGACTGCAAATAAATTTTATTTACAGATTACATCTACTAGTTTATGTGGCTTGTATTTGTGTTTATTGCACCAAATACTGATAAGTAGGTATTTTTTAAGATGTCTTCAATGAAAGGTACCTTATTTGAAGTCAATAATATCCGTCCATTTATTAGCTGTATTTTATATTGTGTATGTTTGTGTCTATATTATTATATAGGTATTGTATTCTTTGATTGAAATGTTTTATACCTAAAGAAATCAATACATTTTTTAAACAGGTGTGTATTTGCTTTTTATTTTAAATGTTTTAGTCTTCTGTAATTTCTCGATTTTTTTTCCTACCTACACTAGTGCACCAATCATGCAATGTCGTAGTTTATGTACTTACCTCCTAATAAAAGCCTAAATTCTATGAGCAGCCTACTATAGACTAAGAAAAAGCAAGCATTTTTTTGCCAATAATGCTTAATACCAATGAAATTAGAGGAAGGTTTGATGATTGTGATGGGTAGCTATTAGTTAGCCAAAGTGTAGAAATGTCGGAACCTTTCTTTAAAATATAAAGCAGAAATGTGGACTTTTCTTTATGATATAACTAGCGGTCCGCCCCGGCTTCGTACGGCTATGAATTTATAAACCTTCCTCTTCAATCACTTAATCTATTAAAAAAAAACGCATCAAAATCCGTTGCGTACCGTTACCGTTGACGTATTCCGGTTCGGAGGATAAGGTAGCTGGTAAATTTATTTTTCTCGTGGCCTAACATCCCGGCCTCAGGTTAGCAACGCACCATTAGGTACCAGCTTTGGTGTCTCTAAACGACGTGAATTTCTTACCATCAAGAAATCCGTCTGCTTGCTTGCCTTTCAAGGCCTTAATCATAAACGAGTGGTTTTGCTTACCTAGGTATTGTTAGTTTTTTGTACGAATAGTAATAAACCTAACTACGGTCGTTAGTTATCGACTGTTTACGCGAAACTTTGTGTAACTATATGCATCTCTTCGTCACTTTTAGGCATACTACCAATGGTTATACTAAACGATTACATTTCGTTAATTATAGGAACGGAACTTTAGTCATGGTGTTAAGAGATAAACTGTTCGTATGTCGTGCTGTGTGCGTTAGCCCAGAAAGAAAGTAGCACCTAGAGTGACATGTGTGGGACAAATAAATAATTAGTGCTCGATGTGCTGTAAATGTGCGCCGAATAAAAACTTTGTGCATGTTGTCGTTTTGGAAATAAATGGAAAAAAACACTTCTTGCTGGGGTAACGTTATCGGAGAGTTAAAATTTGTGTAGGTTTTCTTGTGAAGGTTAGGTGCTTTCTTGCTGGGGTAACGCACACTGTTGTGCTTGGTAGAAATCGGATAGACGTGGAATATATCCACGTATAGGGATGAAAAAAAAACGATACCACTGGGGATCAATACTTGACTCGATACTGGTATCGGTCGTCAAGTATCGATACTTACTCAGTATCGATACTTACTAGTATCGTTTTTGGAAAATTTTGAGTGAAAATCGTAATAAGTATTGGTATTCTTTTTTGAAAAGTACTAATAATATTCTAACATAAAATAACTTTTTTTTTAACATAAAATAATCATTTTTGAGATATTCACGACCATGAGTGTCGCGAGTAAACGCTAGTACAACACGTTACCTCCAAAATAATGTATGAAAAAGGGTTCGTTTTCGTGGTGCTGCTCAAGAAAATGCTGCCAAGGCTGCTAACTACACAAAACTAAGCCTAGGATGCGTTCAGAAACTTCAATTTTGGATAAACTTTTTTTTCAATGTTAAAAGATAAACATCCATTATGTTAATTTCCATAAACCATAAACTTTACTGATATGAGTACTTTTAACCGATACCTACTCGATACTTCATTTCAAAGTATTGATACTAAAATTTACTTGGTATTGGATAAAATTATCGAGTACTTACTTGGATTTACTCGTATCGCTTCATCTCTATCCACGTAGCCCGGAAACAATAAGGGAACTAGGAAAGGAGAACTGGTTACAATTAGAAATGTATATTTAAAAGAAATAGTCAATGTTCAAACATTTATTGAAAATTTGTGCTACACAAGCATGATATAAAAATACACAATAAATATTAACGTCGACTTAGCCAAACACTAACCAGCTACATACGCGATAATACTTTCTTCATTTCTTACGTTATAACTCAGTGGAATGTACGATATAAAACACAATAGCAGCACTTCCATACTACAGATTTAATTACAGAGACAACTAAATTCAGTGATCAAAAGTTAAGAAAAATACGGGACCCAAATGCTATTTTAACTCATAATTACTATTTTTAAATCCAGTGTCTTTCCAGTCAGTCAACAGCTAAAATTTGTAATAAATATCAATAATATTAAAAATCACAAAATGAAATATAAAAATGGCTCGTTTCAATCAAAACTGGCAATGAAAATAATATTTTCTAATTAAATAAAAGGTAATAGTCTCTATTTTGCACAAATGGTAGTTAAGTTTTGCAAGTATGTATATAAGTTTTTTTCATCGAAATTGCAACACCATGCTGTACATTTATAAAATGAAACTGTTAGCGTTATATTAAAAAAAAATGTAGATACAGGGCCGGCTTTTGAATAGAGCAAGAGTATCTACCTGTCGCGGTAGCGGCCAAGTAGGAAGGAGCGCTAGAAAATCAAAGCTGTAGCATCGTACACACATACTACTAGAGCTATTATATGAAAAAAATAATGGTGCTTGTAATTAATGAATTAAAAAAATTAATTTTTATTAATATATATTTAACATAAATCCAAAGTAAAATTTAGGCCAATCAAGGGCGCTGAAAGACGATCTCGCTCTATACAGATTTTAAAGCTAAGGCCGGCCCTGGCTGATCTCATTGATATTTAACTTTGCAACTACAAAAAGTAGAAATGACTGAACGATCACATAAATAAATGCAACAAGAGGACTCAGATCACAAGCGTTTTTTTAATGTGCACTGTCGTTCAAACTGAACATAACATTAAAACGCTTCATATTATACACAATTTCATAGCTTTTAATTTTAGTGGATAGATTTATAAAATACGTAGATGATACTTCATTAAGCAATATAATTTATTTGATTATTTGGTTTAACTCCAACAGCCAAACAATTTCTTAGGACATTACCTTATCACCGTGACAATATGTTTGCTCCTTTTACAATTAGAAGGTAAACGTACCGTCAACATGGAAAGAACGTGCGCGATCATGACAAAGGTTAGGAATATCTATATATCTATGTATAGTTGATATACAAAAACTAGCTTTATATCTGTTCCTATATATTACGGTGTATGCCAAAGCTGCCCAAACCCACTCTGGGTTTTTTACAAATTGGAAAAATTGCAAATTTCCCTAATTTTTTTAACATAACACCACGACCGAAACTTGGTTTCTCTGTCGACTAGTTCGATTAAGTATCATATCTACTTATGCCTGAACTGTCGAGTTCCAGTTTATAGATTATAATAACCGGGTGTTCGATAAAAAATAGTGGCGTTCGGCATAAAACAGTTAAAATTGTAGATACTTAGGAATATTTGGGCAACTTTGGTGTATGCTTTCACAAAACACAAAGTAATGGATTCTAGCACCTACTACAATAAAAATGCTAGGATTCCTGGAAACTACTTTAATCAGTACAAAAAAATCAGGTAACATTTTTGTACAAAACGTTGTCATCGTTCTGGCAGTATATTGTACTAGGCAGATTATTATAAGTAAAGTCATAAATAAGTTGAAATGCATCATTACATTAGTCAAAAAAGTCAAACAACTTGAAAGTAAAAAATATACAACTTAAATAAAAATGTACACTGTTGGTAGGTAGATAGTTATACAGGATTAATATAAGTACACGTTAAGGCGCTGCGCAAATTGCACCTTTTATGTAAAATATGATTTATTTTTAGACTATTATAAAAAGTTACAAATAACTTTTTAAAATTTACAAAAAAAACTTCTGAACATAATTTATTCCGCCATAATTTATTCAAAAAGTAGTTTTAGTGATGAATTTGTATTCCAGATCAGGAGGGGTTACCATAAGCTTTTAAACAATATTATTTCAATAATATTACCTATCATCGGTAAAAAACAAGCTGACACGAACTATTAAGTTGCTTTTATAAGTGGACACTTAGCAAGCATGGAAATAATATTCCTTTAAGCCTTTCATGGTTGGCCCCCTGTTGTTCTCTGGTATTCTTTCATTATAAAACTCAAGCAGTGCTAACTATTCCTAATTGGTTCCTTACTTAACCCGGTTTTCAACGAGGAACAACCGCGAAATAATTAATGCTAACAAAGAGGATATTTTTAATGCTTGTTCATGAATCAATTAATTATTATTTCTGTCGTGTATTGAAAAAAAACGAATTCAGGAGAGTACAAACTCCTGGAACACTAAAACTACTATAGGTATATTTGTAGTTCATGTGTTAATTATTTGTATGACATGCACTTATCATTGTAAATTCATATAATTGTGACATAATTTTCTCGTTGTTTTAAAGGCCTTTAATTTTTTAAATTTTATATGTGGATTATGTGTATTTTACATTAGTAATTGTTCGTGTACCTTTTCACGAAAATAAAATGACGCAGCTCATACGTAGATAAATGTAAAAGGGGACAAGTGCGTGGTTTACATATTGAGGGTAGATAAAAATCTTGAACATCTAATAAAAATCACCCCAATCTTTGTTGAATAAACCGGACAACCCTCTCTCAATTTACTATAAAAGTAACTATCAAAAAAGAAAACCCTAAATATTATACAATCACTAAAAAACTGGAAAGATGTATACAAATGTATAATTCATAATAAATTGTCAATAAAGAATTAGATTAAAGGAATAGTTGATAGAAATTGTCACACTTAAATATAAAATTAACCGTTTTATTAATAAACATAGACTACTCCAAGGTTAAACCTGGTATTATAGTCTTTATTACTCTGATACAGACTATAATATCAATAACTTTACTCTTACTTTAATCTATCTTTATTTATAAGACATTAAGTAAGTTAGACTAAAAAAACATCACTTAATCAACTAAAAAAACAAACAGTTTGTGTGCTTTAAAAACAGTGCTGTGAAATGAGACATCACAAGTTATTTTAACCCTGCATTTTATTGCACAAAATAAGAATATTTTATTAAACTATAGGCAAATTATAGTTTGAGCGCTAACTTTTCTAGGTAGCTCTCAAATTATCCACTGGCTACTTCATAACTTACATATTAATACTATACTGTAGCATAAAAATATCGTCTTAGCCTCAGGGTGTTTACACAACTGCTCAAAAATGTGTTTTGTTTTACAAAGTATGTATGTTTATTTATACACCTTCTTAATACTTAAACAGTTTCAGACGTCCCTTTCATCCAAATCTGTTGTGCAAATCAGATGCATCAATAATCATTTTCATTTGTTATAATTAACAAAAAAAAATATTATTACTGTCTACTTTGCTACCATAGTTACTATATCTGATTTAGATATTTTCTTTATTAAGTAACAAGTTTAAAACGTAGTGATTATATTATCTATGATGAGAATCATCATTAATGTCATTAATGTATATTTTAAAATAAAGGGGATTTGCAGACTATATTGTTGAAATGGGAAAAAAAATATTAACCCACATTGGGTATCGAAATAAAATATTTTGTTGCGCACATTAAAAATTGCTGTAAATATATTATTATTGAAATTTGCGCAGCCATATTTTTTTGATGTTATTTAAATTGCTTGTTTAATTACGATCGTTTTCTAAAAACATAGCCATAGTAACTAACGTAAACTTTGAGATAACTATAAAATTGTCAAAGCATATTATTTTTCATTAGACGATATCTTTGCTGTTGCTGATATTATAATTATATGATTAAAACTTAAAATTTCTATCCAAATTAACATTCAGACAACAGTGTCATGGTTAAAATCTATCACATACTTTAATGTCAAAATTTAAGGAATATTACTTATTGGAAGTGACTTTATAAGTGGTTCCGACTGGCCGGTAGGCAATTACAGTAGTCTTTGTACTGTGGGCTTATTTAATAAATCATTTACAATTGCATCTCAGTTGCATAGTCGAGTTTTAGATTTTTATATTCGCCGTACTGTTTAATAGGAAAACATCTTTCTCGACTTCATCTTATATTTTTAGATGAAATTTGTCATCGATAATTCGTGAAATTTGTATACTATTAAGATTTCATCTGTTGTTATAGCAAAACCTACCAAGCCAAACCATAAATTTCACTTCCAATAATCGTAATCTACCTAAGCATATATCCTAATCTTATAAAATAATTTTCAAAGGCCGTCTACAATACATATTAGGCTCGTGCGTTTTAAATTCATATATTCTAGTAAATTTTTGGAATGATCGAATTTTGATCCCATACTAAGTAATACTGCAATTCTTACATTATACATAACTATATAAATAATAATATAAACAGAGAAGTGTAAAAGCATTGAAAATTTTAGTTGTTTATATAAACATTTTAATGCTTACATTTTGTATTGGTATTATAATCTTTTATACGCAGATCATGGCAACACTGACAGGTCATAGAAAAATAAATGTTATTTAAAGTATATATTTCCCAAAAAAAATGCATGTTTAAGTGGACCTTATTAACCACAGTTAATGTTTTTCTATAGTTATTTAGAAAGTATTGCCGTATTCATCTGACGTACACAAGTTGATAAATTCCATAACACACTTTAATTGTTACGTCACAAGAAATTCAAACTATATATTGAATACTCCAAGGTCTAATCTATTTCATGACTCGTGTTTCTTTTTAATTTGAGAATGTTGTTACTACAAAGTCATTAGTATCGTCATCTAATAAGTCGTAAAAATAACCTTGAACACAAAGTTGATAATTATAAGCTTTTTCGGGCATTGGCATTATAATGCAGAGCATGTAGATCAACATATACATTTTTGTAATTTTAATTATATTGTAAAACGAATTTTTGTGACGAATTCTCGTTTCGAGCTTATAACCAAAATGAATACAAAAACACTTCATCACAGATATGCCACAACTAAGCCAAAGCCTCCGTGAAGTAATCCATATAATTGGAGTATTTGTAAAATTATATTCGTGTTGCTCAATAGGTTGGCACATCAACATTGTCGCCCGGTGTGAACTAGCGTATGGCTAACTATAATTTGTATATAAAATATGCAGATCATATTATTATAAAGCTGTGAAATCATATTTGGCAGTGTATCCTTTAGTTCTCTAGATGTAGTCTTAATGAGCACATAATGAATATTTGAATAGCCAGGGGTGCTGCATTGTCAAGCAATTTTACTAGCATCGCTGTAAAATATTCCTCATTAAACGAAATCAAGAAGTTGACCTTTTTGAACGAGACGTTAGCATACACCACTGGTCTTTACGCACTTCTATTATTGATAAACACTATTAACAAGCATATAATTTGCTATGAGGTTAAATAAAATTGTGCAAAAGACGTGTCATCTGTCAGAGACACAGATTATTAGGTATTTTTTAACAGCAGCAATACCGAAATGACTTTTAGTAATTCAGAAATAGCGCGTGTGATCATAAATCATTTTCATAGTGTTTTTGAAATAATTTATCACTTTTTTGTTCATGATACGCCCATGTACATAGAAATATACAATAATAGCTTATAATCGGTATATAGAAAAACAACTTATTTTGGAGTTTGGTCCAAACTCTTCGGAAGCGGCTACACATACATCGAGGTGCGTCGTACCTTACGACTGGGATTTTATCCGGCTTATGTGATTACCGGCTACCTTCCTAGGAACCTTTCAGCGTGGAACAGGTAACGTGGTACCGATCTAGGCGAGCTGTTGCACAGCGCTATGCAATGTAGCGAAGACCGACTGCACTATGGATAATCCAGTAACCTAAAGCCAATATTTCCACCGGTGGTAATAAAGTAAGCTTAATGACACTGAAATAAGATTACACAGCCAAACGTAGAGAAGCTCACTCCCCCTGCCGCTGGTGGCGCGACTGCAGCGAGGCGATGAGCTGCTCCAGCTCGCGCACGCGCTGCTGGCTGTTCTGCAGCTGGCGCTTCACGATCCGCAGCTCTTCCCCTTGACGGTTGAATGCAAGCCGCAACTGGAAGGAAATCAATCGTTTCAAACCTGATCTATTAACACACACACACACACACACACACACACACACACACACACACACACACACACACACACATGCACACACACATGCACACACACATGCCCATTTTATATAATTTCTAAATATAATCTATTCGTCAATTTATAATTGGATATACAATATGTTCCAAACGAAAAGAGAAAACCGACCATCGACCTTTGACTCTAAAACAGGGCTAATCAACATTTCTTGAATCGTTTTAAAAATGAGATTTTTTAATTAAGTTTAACTTTGCATTGATTACTATGAAATATAACTATATATATAAAAACAAATTTAGTCATTAGTCACGAAACCTCGATAGCTACTGAAGATGTAAACAAAAAATAGATAATTAGAGATAACATGTCGGCGAAAAATACTTGTAATATTAAAATAATATCAGCTAACTAATCAGCACTAAAATTACCATGAGGCCCGCGCCTTGTATCATTACTAAATGAGTTGTAATATAGAGCGTAATGAAAACAGGTTTGACATCTCTGGATGAACTCGAAGCTCACCCCGCCTTTCGCCAAGAATCTCGTTTAATGTGTGTATTATATTGGGATATTACAATCTTACATACTATTATAAAAATGTTACAAAACAGCTTAGTCCCACCTCGTGTTCGGTAGAGAAGACGTCCCCCTGGTTGATCTGCTTATACAGAGGTACGGGCTCCGCGTCGCCGGTCTGTTTCCCAAACATGCGTTGTAGCTGGTGGAACTTCGTCGTCTGGTTCGCGTTCGTCTTCTGGCATTTTTCCGTTATCTGCATATGCATATAACAATCTCGCGTTACATATTTTTTGTGGTAAACATTTGTACTTATCCACTATATACTTTATTTAATGCTTTTCGTTACTCTTTAGCCAACCGGTTTCACTTTTTACAGCATCATCAGGGCTTTGAAACTTTAGCTTTAGGGCTTTGTTTTAGTGTAACGTTCAGTACGTTATTTGGTTGGATACTACTGACGGAAACTATATATAAAAATGTTAAACAAACCACAACAAAGTTATACTCACAGCAAGTGTTTTTCCCAAAAATAGGGATTACAGTTAGATTGAAAAGTGTCATTGTATTAAAAAATAAAACTATAAGTTAAATTATAGAATTTTTTTAAAAAAAATATTGAAAAATATAAATGATGTCGAACGATATAAAATGTCAGAATATCAATATATGAGAATACTATAGTAAAATTGTCGAAAATAAAATAAATTAAATTAAAAAAAATAGAAATAAATTAAATTAATATAAGACATAAATTAGATAAAAATATGGAAATAAAATTAATAGTGAACATCTGTCTAAATATCAATCTTCAAAAATAAATCGTACTATATCAAACATTTAAAAATGTAAATTAAGTAGCGGAGAGTTATTTAAGTCTAACTGATCGTTCAATAAATCTCGTATTACGATTGAAGAGACAAACATCAAACCCCGGAACCGACTACTACTTATACCGACAATGATAAGTTTTGATTGTAATTTAAAAAGGATGATAAATACTGTGCCTGAATACGAGGAAATACTGGCTCAAAGAAAACAGGCGTCGGCCCGTGGCGGAGTGTGGGCGGGCAGGGGTCGGTAGTCGGGCGTGGTCTCCTGTGATGGGGTACGGTGTGGTGGTGTGTATACCGGTGTGTCGTCGGCCCGTGGCGGAGTGTGGGCGGGCAGGGGTCGGTAGTCGGGCGTGGTCTCCTGTGATGGGGTACGGTGTGGTGGTGTGTATACCGGTGTGTCGTCGGCCCGTGGCGGAGTGTGGGCGGGCAGGGGTCGGTAGTCGGGCGTGGTCTCCTGTGATGGGGTACGGTGTGGTGGTGTGTATACCTGTGTGTCGTCGGCCCGTGGCGGAGTGTGGGCGGGCAGGGGTCGGTAGTCGGGTGTGGTCTCCCGAGCGAGGAAGGCGAACTTCTTACGAGTGTTGGCGTCTTGTGCCTGCAACACCTCCTTGCTCATTCGCACCTTGTGGGTAGATATTGTCACACCTGATATACATAAATACAATTCATTAATACGATAATCATTGCTTGGTTCAAAAGGTGATTAAACTGATACAAGTATAATATTTAAATTATAAAATTTAAATAACTTGCATGTAATGTAGATAAGAACCATATCTCGATAATGTCAGTTTTAAACAAAATAACTCGGATTTAAATCAGTACATCCGTTTAAAATGATTGATGCTACTGACAAATATACACGCAGTCAAACTTATAGAAGTCCTGTTTTTCTGTCGGGGGTTAAAAAAATATAAGACCAATGTGCTACTGACACCTAAACTCTGTAACGGCTCTACTAAGGAAATCTCATGACGGGAAATTAGTAATAATCGCATAGAAAAAAACAACACCTCACTTTATTTTTTCACTGACTGTCCTTTTTTTGTTTATCGCAAAGATATAAAATTTTTTTGGATTGAAGTTTTTTTAAAACTAAAATTTTGCAACTATCTATAATTATACAAATGTTTACTTTTGGTTTTTTGAGTTTATCAACAAATACAAATATATATATTTTCCATTAGAAGTACAAATACTAAAATCTTTTTTTTTATAATAACTAATTAGCTGTGGATAACAAAAAAAAACATCGTTTCTTTATTTCGGTTTTCGGCTAAAATGCGTTAAGTATACTAGTATTTGGAACTTATTGTGAATATTTGATAATAGCTGTGTGTAATGATGAATGTTAACAGCGCGGTAGTAGGTTAGGTGTAAATGGTGTGTAGTGTGGTGGTGCGCTCACCCGTCTTCATGCTGATGAGGATAGGGTGAGCGTTGACCCCGCTGAGCCAGTCGCGCGCGCTCACCGCCGGCTGCGGGGCCGCCGTGTCCGGGTACAGGTCTTCCTACGGACACAACACAACACGCTATATACTTTATCCACTTTAATCATAGCTACCCAATATTCTTCTTTGAATCCTACACGGGTGCGAATTTCTTGGCAATCGGTTCAGACGTCAAAGAATGACAAAAACATTTAAACCTTTGTCTAATTTCACAAACAAAAGTCAATTAACAGCTGCACAAACCGTCACAAAGTAGTCGACTTAAAAAAGTCAAAATTATAAAATTGCTAGCTCTGTACCCGCGACTTCTTCGGCGTAGAATATATTTGCATACAGAATTTCTTCATTAGTTGAAATCATTTGGCAGTTGATTTAAAAAAAAATGTGAGCCGTCACGGTACGCCTGGCAGATGTGAAACATCGTCATTATTTTGTAAAAGTAATATGCAGAAAATATCAGATTGTGATAGGAACTAAATATGTCATAATGATAAAATAAAATATTACGATTTTTGACTAATACGTAGACGTATTATTTTAGATATCGTATATCGTCGATTGCGCATGGCGACGCGTCGACACCCCGTACTCACTACTGCATATAGACTACATAATATATATACCATCACATTGCGTAGCGACGCGTCGCCACGGCATGCGTCGCCACGCCAGAAATCGGTTTTACGTGCGGCTATAGATGTTTCACATCAAAAGCTATGTCAGAACTTGGATCCTAAACTGTAACCATTCTGGCGGCTTAGCCGTAAATACGTAACAGGCATTGTTAATGCTAAGTATAGATCCAAAACTTTTGTTACTTCAAAATACTTAAAAAAATATTATGTAATGCAAAAATATATAAATATACATAAGTGTATTTATCTCTGTTTGCTTACATCTATAAATCGCTAATTTTAATCACCTGACTAGTTAGATATGTTGTTGCTTTAGTTCGGTTACCATGTAACTGTTGAAAATACATTTGCAATAAAAGTAGGTAGGTAGTAAATTTATCTCTTAGGTTTTGGCATTAGGTTAGCATCTACATAAGTAAAGTTTAAATATGCATCAAACTACCCAATTTAGCAAAATTAGACTTGAATTGTTCAAAACTAATCATACATCATCAGAGTCATGTCAGACTCTTGGGTAAAGCGGTGACTTCCTTACTCAAGCTCATTTAGCGAGATTTGGCATTAACGAAGAAATACACGATAAATTAATTTCTGACTTTTTTTTACTTTCTTGACTGCATAATATTGAGGAAAATTTACTAATTTATTCAATGATTACACGAAATTCATCAATTACGCAAAAACTGCAACCGTGTTTTCTTTCGATGGCGCCTAAACTCTTATAAGTTTTTGTAAATAGGTTACTGAAATGGCCATTACACATACACTTACCTGAAAACAATCAGATTTTCGCGGCACAATCATAGATATGGGTTCACAGAGGCCACGAGAAGTATGCAGCTTGTAGAACCGAAATACTTCGCAGATAGCCGTGTTCACTCCACGTTTCGGCATGAACCCGAGACCTCGCTGTTGAAAAGACAAACTTTATATTGTACTATTTAGCTCGTCCGCGGAAAGAAATTAGTTATTCCTTATCTGTTTATAAGATAAAATTCAGTACCTATCCAAATTTGTTCAACATTTACATTGTCGAATTTATTTTCCCGTTTGCCTGTAATGGCCTGTCACATATGCACGTTATGACATTCACTCAACCAGTGAAATAGCAATCTTGGTGACATGGGCCGCAGCATTGTTGTAGAGCCGAAAAGAAAGAGGGCGAAAAAAGATACGGAAAGAGAATTCGTCGGCACAGTTGCTCTTCCACGTACTAGCATGACACGGCAACGTACCGTGCTGCGATACGGCACCGTTCCACGGCGACGTCGTGGCGTGGAGATGTAGACAGGCCCTAACTTCAGTATTTCGGATTTATAAATTCACCGTTTACTAGTAATGGTCAGCTAATACAAATCTTATTGCAAATCACAAACATGTTCTAAAAATGTGTAAAAGAAATTAAAGTATATTTTTATTAATTCCTAATTTTGTTCTTAAATTTCTTACTACAATTGTGCTATAGAACAGTTTACTTCTATGAACTGACTGACAAGCATTATTTATATGAGATCATGATTAAAAACCGAAAACAATGTAAAACTCACTTGCGGATTGCCGGACAGAAACTGGTTAAGAAAATGCACGTAAGGTGGTTCATCGACAACTTCGTAGTACCGGATGTTGCCATCTCCCTTGCCTGCCAAGTAAACCTGAAAATAGTACATTTATCAATTATTATTTGATTTTTATACTATATTGCCTAACTTTTGTGAAATGTTTTCATAAATTGAATGGTTGCTTGTTGGTAGTTAATCTATATATTAATACGTGATGCCTAATCTTTGGACCCCTTTTTACGAAACTTGCACGGACGCAGGAGCATACAATTTGGCACACTTGTAGTTTATGTGTAGGAAAAGTGCAGAACGCTATTATTTTTCAATAATAATGCATAGAAAGTACATTAAATCAATAAATAAAACATTACCCACACTAATATGCATTTGACACACACAAACAAATGTATTGATGATAACGATAAAATATCACAGATGGCGCACTTGGAAACAAAGTAGTTGGTCTAGAGAAATGAAGATAGCGTTCTTATCAACTAGAAATTAAAATTTATTATGGTCGAATTTCGACCAACGGGCGACCACTAGTAATGTAGAATTAAGTGTATGAGCTGTTACTCGTGGTTCCACTAGTTTGATCTATTTTTATTTTACATATAGGGATTGAGTTTTGGAAGACCCATTTTTAGGCAGTTCTTCTCTAGGAACCCGTAGTGACCGAAAAAATTAACATATGTCCTTATCCGGATTTCAGACTACCCGCATTGCAAATTTTATGTGATACAAACATCCATCCAATTTCTTCACATTTATTATAGACTAGCCATTAATACGACTAAACCCTTGTTTTCCTATTTTCCCTGCTACTTTCTTGGTTTTTCTTTTTAAAAGAAGTTTCTGACAATGACCAACATAAGAAAAAAAAATTAACAGAATTGGTACATCGTTCAGGCGCGACGTACCAATTCTGATTGATGAGATTTATAGGTATAATATAAGTATGATGTAACTGATACACACTGAGTATGTGAAAGCTCCTTTAACAATGAATTTTAATATACCATATTAGTATCATGGTCGTAGTAGGGGAACACAACACCGGAAGAGCTGTCAATGGTCTCGACGGCGAGCGGCGCGTCCAGTCTGTGGGGGTCCCACACGGCGTATTGCCGGTCCGAATATCTCGAGAAGCCCGTTGTCAACACTCGACCCCCGCCCACGAATGTGCACTTGGACGCTTTTGTACCCGTATGGCATTGTCCTTCCTGTCGAATATAACAAAATTAACAGCTACTTACATATTCGTAACTTCCTAAAAAATATTACACTTACTGAACTTTGCAAATTATATGCTTATAGTATGGGTGTTTGTCAACGGCACAATCTTAATTTATATAAATTACGCGTCACGTTGTTTGTCTGCAATGGTCTCCTAAACTACGAATCGATTATACTCATTTTTTTTTTGTTTTTTGCAAAAATTTGCAGTTTATATCTCAATTTATCGCGAAATTGGTATTCTATGCATAAAAATGCTTATATAAACACCAACATAAATTTAACATTTAGAAAAAAAGACATATAATTACACTATCGCTATGTAGATTACTCAAATATGTCCCGTATGTTACACGTGTAGCTTTTTTCATGTACATAAGTAAAGAAAAAAATTTAAGTTTAGAGGAACTTGAAAAATTTAAAGAATTAAAAATTCCCCGTTAAGACAAAAAAACGTCTGTCGGGTCATTTTATCAATATTTTTTAAATCGACTTTGTAATTTTCAGAGTATTGTACATATATAGACATATTTTTGCCTTCTGTTATAGAAATAACATTAAAATATTGTATATGTTTCTTGCATTTCTATTATTTTTAAATTTACACCATTTGTTTTTTAGTATAAAGATATTTTATTGAATCAGGCGTTACTTTGCGGAAATCCATTATAAAAGATGTAAAATAAGCCTTTATTTTGCTAATTCCGCGTAAGCAGTGTAACCGTTGTGGCAAATAATCCTCCAAACGACACAGAATGTGACAAGCCTAACTGACATTCCCACCACCCACCTCCGCGACCAGAACACAAATAGAGTCCGAACACAGGCAACAAACCACTTATCACGTCCTTCGCCAACTTTGTCGAAGTACTCACCACAGAGAACACCAAATCGCACTCGACGTACGTTTCGCCTCTACACCGAGGCATCCTCAGGAATTCGTCCGTACCGTACAAACGACGACACACGAGTGATTTGCCGCCGCCTCGATTGCGCCTTATATAGACCAAGCACCCCAATATCAATTATTCGTAACCGCTTCACGAATCGATTGTGGAATTCTGTTCGACTCGATTGCTGCTAAAAATTCGTAATAATGGGGAATTCGATATATTTATTTGTTCATTCAACAATGTTCTGGACACATTATTGTGTTTTATGATTTCTAATTGTTCTAAAATATTTAGCCTAATTCCTTTTTCACAAGTATGAATTATTTCGAAGGAGTGATCACTAGCCAAAGTGTGACCAGCTTCCAAAAGATGTTTAGCAAAATGGGATTTTTCGAAATGTTTATTTCTGAACGCCGCTATATGTTCTTTGT